>CAMKVN010002690.1:0-12690 GCA_946474995.1 Funneliformis geosporum
TTCAAGTTAAACTTAACTCACAAATATGTCAACGGACATTGGAAAAAATGCAAATCTGAAAACATCATATGAATATGACCTCATCCATCATCTTTACGCGATGGTCAGCAGTGGAAGAATTTCTGTCATATGAAGGTTCTCCTTTATGTTCAGCATCGAAGTCTCCAACAATAAATAGGAAACAACAGCATCTCTTAGCCCACGCTTTATAATCAACACCTTGACACTATCAATAATGATTCAAATAACTTGCTTGGGAAACCTGTAGATAATGAAGATGAGATCAGTGATGAAGAAAGTGATGATAAAGTGCTCAAAGATGAAGAAGAGGAATTCCGTTATGATTGGATGCATCTTGCGGAAATGGGTCTAAACGTGCATATAGAACGTTCGTCTGATCTGGAATCTCGTGATATGGATCAGAATCACGACTGGATTAACAATACTCAACATGATTATTCTAATATCGATCTAGCATATGCACGCGACTTCATCCATCAAGCTTTAAGTAACTGTATAGATAAAGATAGAAGAGAAAATGATGATTTAATAGAATATTCAAGCCTAAACGAAAAACAAAAAACCGTTCTTAATAGAATAGAATCACATTACAATAATATTCTTACCAGCAATCGGAATAAAGCATTAAGAATTATAGTCATGGGAACTGCTGGTACAGGAAAGTCGTATCTTATCAGAGCAATTCGAGAAAGACTTTATACAATGGGAGGGATCGGATCTAAATCTCCAGTACTCGTAATTGTACCTACAGGAGTTGCAGCCTTTAATATTAATGGTGCAATGATTCATTAAACTCTTTCCATACCAATATTCAATGACAAAGTTTGCAACATAGATGGCAATCGGTTAAAGCAACTACAAAAAAAATTAGAAAATGTTAATTATCTTATTATTGACAAGAAAAATATGGTTGGTAGTAGAATGCTTGCCTTAATTGACTTGCGGTTAAGACAGTCATTTCCAGAAAATAACAATAAACCTTTTGGAGGATGATCTGTTATCTTGTTTGGCGATTTCGGGCAGCTTTCACCAGTGCTTGATTTCCCTATGTATGTTAATAAACCATCACGCGAAACATTCTCAAACAATGGTATTACATCATACAAACATTTTTGAGAAGTCTACAAACTTGATACAATACAAAGACAATCAGGAAATTCAGAAGAACAAAAAGCATTTAGAGATTTACTTTTAAGGTTGCGAGATAGAGATTGTAGCATAAACAATTGGGAAAGACTAAGCACATGATTCGAATCAAAACTAAACCATTTAGAGCGTAATCGATTCTCGGATGCAGTATTCATACTAACAAGATGGTTAGATGTTGATAGGGTTAACTTAGAGATGCTTAAGTCTTTAAACAGTCCAGTAGCCAAAATTAACGCTGTTTACACTGAAGGTCAGGAGGCCAAACGTGACAACTCTGACGTAGCAAAAGGACTTGATGCTCAGTTGTTGTTGGCGAAAAACGCACGTGTTATGCTAACAACAAACCTATGGACAAAAGCAGGTTTAGTTAATGGCTCTATAGGAATCGTACAAGATATTCTATTTGAGGAACAGTGACTACCTTCGCTTTCTGTAGCAGTCTTAGTTAAATTCAATGTTTACAATGGACCTAATATAACAAATTTAGAAGGTGACAAAGTTGTTCTAATTGTACCTATTAAATGTAACTGGAAAGGTAAAAGTGGGACATTGTGCTCAAGGTTGCAAATACCTAAATGTCTCGCGTGGGCTATTACAGTGCATAAGAGCCAGGGACTCACATTGCCAAAGGCAAAGGTAGATATTGGTAGTAAAGAATTTGCGGCAGGTTTATCATTCGTAGCAGTTTCACGAGTATGTTCTTTAAATGATATTTACTTCACAGCGTTCACATTTGACAGGCTTCAACACATTAAAAGTTGCCGAAGATTACAAGAGAGAAAGTTGGAAGAAGTTCATTTAAGTACTATAATACCACAAGGATGAAAATAATTTTTTTTTATACTTTTATAAACAATAAAAATATTTTTTAAAAGGGAATTTTTTTTTTGTTTGATTGACATTGCATTTGTTTACATTTGTTTATTTAACATTTTTGGTTCACGTGATTTTATTTACTTGACATTTATTTTATATATAGAACCTGCAGTGTAATACAAGGAACTAATAATCTGTATCGACTTATAATTCAAGCGGGCGGACAACAGAACATCGATCATTAAAGTGTCTGTTAGTATATAGTCCTTCGCTTTGCTTCAGACTAATTATAAAGTAATTATACAAACAACTTTATTAGAATATAAAAAGAAAGTATATTAAATAAAATTAAAGATGTTTTTTTTTTAAGACATGGTGAAACCTTTATTTATTAAAAATTCAAATTCAAATTACAAAATAAAAAGAAAATTCCAAAAAAGGGTATAAAAGTAAAAAAAATAAAATAAAAGCTACTTAGCCTTCCTCGAAGGAATAAACCAACTCCAACCAAACCAACCGGTTGTCTCACCACACTCTAAATCAACTACGAAGAGAAGAAATATCAACACATGACAAAGTGAAAATTGTTTGAGTCAACTAGTTTTCACTGCGCTAAAAAGAGTTCAAGATTTTCTGTGAATAAACGAGTTAGTAAAGATCTGTAAATAGTTAATATTATTATCATTATTGAGAGACGGGTGCAGTGTAGGAGTCTGTTTAGAACTACACAATTTAATTCTCTTTTTTTTGTTTGTGATATTGATGGATAACTCCTTTTCAACAGTTAAAGCACATCTAGGTTTTCATATTAAGGTGATAGATTGTTTAATAAGGTGATTATAAAAGGCAGAAAGAATAGTAAGGGTTTTAGTTTGGCAGTTAGTGAAATTATTGATGAGAGAATAAAATTGGAAAGATACGATTCCTTTTATGAAGTCGATAAGGGTGAAAAGTGAATTAGATGTTTGAGAAAAAGATCAGAAAGGATGAGATAGGTCGAGAATTTGTTGTGGTTCAGGTGACCATTTAGAAGAGGAAGTGTGGATGAAGAGATGATTTTTAAGAATTTGGAGACTTCTAGTGACGATATCGATGATGGTAGGTCGAACTTTCGAGCAGGCCCAAATATGTGTGAATGTTTCATCTGTGGTATTACAACGACAGCATTTTCAAGTAGAATCATAAAGATCGGGTAAAGTGAGCTTAAGAAATTCCACAGTAGGCATTTGTTCCAAAAGGAGTTGGTATCTTCGTTTATGGTAATATGATTCTTTATAAGAAGTTTGATTGTTTGAGTTATAATTGATGAGTCTAAAAGTACAGAACCAATTAATAGGCTTATTTTTGTAATGATTATTTCTTTGAAGATTATAAAAGTCACAGAAAGACTTAGAGTTGATGAAGTCTTTAAAAAAAGGTCGAATTTCTTTGTTAATAGGATATGATTGAAAGATAGGAATGAAAGGAGATAAGAAACGCGTGAGAAAAAGAGGGAGATAGGAGAATCAGTAAGAACAGATTTAGCCAGATGTCTACTTTTTCATTAAAAGGATTACCAGAGTGTGCTTTAACTTTTACCAAGGATAAAGTTATTTGTTTTTGTTCAATGAGCTTGAAGATAAAACACCAGTGTATGTAAAATGGGGTTTTGAAAAGCAACAAGGGGTAAATACAAACATTGTTTTGTAGTAAATAATTATATGAAAGGATCATGGAAAGACTATTAGTATGTCCTTTAACAAACGAGCCAAAAGGACATATGAAAAGAGTCATTAAGAGAGCAAAAATTTCAGCATTAGTAGAATTGGCCCAAAGAGGAGGCAAAGCAGCAGCAAAACTAATATCTAAAGTATTGTAAATCAATAAAAAGGCAGAACTAATGAAAGTCTATAGAGGAAAAGGTAAAAAAAGATGAGAACCATCAGTATAAAATTCTAATTGTTTTTCAAGAAATAAATTAATTCTAAAGTTGTTAAGTGTAGTGATGCAATCTGTTGAAGTAAAAAAACTTTCTATAGTTAAAATATCCAAATCTAAACTAAGGTTATCAGGCAAAATGTTTGGGACTGAAGGAGTATATATGGAACAGAATCTAGCAACGGCTTGATCCATAATCAGCCATAATGATCTTTTAGAAACATAGGAGCAAAGGAGATGTAGAAATAGGATTTGGTAATAATGGATCCACAAAAGCAGCACAAGTCAGCTTTTTAAACTTTGGTTTGATTTTAAAATGCTTTCGATTTTTGTTAAAAGAGCAACCGGTATAAGGAATGAGCACATCAGACCTTTTTGATGGTGAGCGAGAATCATTTGTAGGATTCGTCAAAATAAAATGCTGAAAAAGACATAGTAGAGCAGGAGAAATGAATTTGAAGACTTTTCCAAAAATAGGTGATCCTGGAGTCGGGAATTTGTAAATGTTGTATTCTAGAGGAGTTCATAGATTAGTCCAGCCAGTATTCCATTGAAAATCAGCAATAGATGAGGATGTGTTGTAATCATTGAATACTTGAGTTTTGAAACAGAATTCTGGTTTAAAACGGTTGGAATGAACTGGATTAGATAAAACTATATTTTTTCACTTTAAACCAACGTGGGGTAACACCGTTGAAGTTAGTCAAGGAAAAAGATCTGAGTTGGATGTCATGATAGTTAAAGAGGAACTTACCTGTGGCAACGATCTGAGAAAGGAAAAGAATGTTTTTTGAACGAATATTATGTATGTCTTTAGAATGCCAAGGTATTATAGTTTGGAGAGGAATTAATCCACCTTTGATCCAAAAAAGTTTTATCATTCTTGAAGAGCAAATAAACGAGAAATCAGCTTTATGGTAAATAGTGAAGAAATTGGAGAGAAAATTAGTATATCTATAATGTTTGAGAGACAAGGGCTAACAGATAAAAGGGTTATCATATAACCAAAAATGTTGTTAAAGCTGTTTAAGACGTATAATAGTCATTAGTCCTAAAATAAAATCATCAAGTGAAGAATTGACAATGTTGATAAAGTGCTGTATTTTAGAGGGTTGAGAAACAGCTGCGAGATCGTTAAACCCATAGGCTAATTTATTATGAAGAATCGAATTATAAGTACTAAGCCTAAGTCCTAATTTATGTTTAATAAGCTTTTACATAGGTTTATAGAGATAGTTGCCTTCGAGTTCAAAAAGAATAGTGAGTCTCAATCTGTATTCCAAATGAGGAATGAGAACCATGTTGTGTAAGTAACGCAATTGTTTATCAGTTAATGATTTGAATCTGAGTTTGTCTCTGAAAGAAGTAATTTCTGAGGAGATTTAGTGTTTGATAAACTTCTTATTATATTGAGCGGAGATCCATACATCAAGATATCAGGTCGAGTCCCTGGGTGAGATATTTTTGCATTCAAAGGATGAATTATCATAGGAGTTTCAAAAGATAATTGATTCAGTGTAGTTTTTATCAGTAATCAAATATGATTTATCAAAATTGACTTTCATTGAATTCAACTCGTAAAATGTCTGAGCAATATTGAGGATGCTGGACATTTGATCGTAACTATCAGCAATCCAAATAGTATCATTTATGTATTCAAGAACGGGGATAGTGACATTAAGAGATTCAGTTTCAGGAATGTTAAGATCAGGATTCCATGTGGTAAACAATTTAAATCCAAGTTCAGATTTTCTAATTCGATCAAATAGAGTATCATAATAGATGACACATAAAAGAGGAGAAATAACTTTGCCTTGGTCGATGCCAACTAGAACATCATAAGGATCAGTAAGACTATAGTTAGTAAAAAATTTAATTGGAACAGTTAAGAAAGAGTCCCGTAATCAAATTACTATTTAATATAGCTATTCTAGCCTGATTTTAATCCCAAATAATATATTAAAATTTTTTACTATTCTATTTATTCTAGAGGGTTTATTGAAAATCAAGAAACGAAGTAATACAATTTAAGATAGGTTCAACTTTGCAAATCCAATATGAATAATAACTTTTATACCATTCTGCTTGCCTTTCGAAGGACCTATTAAAAATCAAGAAATGAAGTGACATGATTGAGATAAACCAGACCATGCAAGCTCAATTTGCATACTATATTTTTATCATATCCTAGAATTAATTTTATATAGACCAAAATGGGAGTTCTGAGACAAAATTTCAAATAGTATTCTGAAAGATTCCTATCCACCTGCGAATCCATTTTAGCTATATGAATCAATTATCGAATTCAAGCTTCTAGCATGATTTAACAACAAATTTCAAATAGTATTCAGAAAGATTCCTATTCGCCTACGAATTAATTTTAGTTATATGAAACAAATTATCAAATTTAAACCTCTAGCATAATTTGACTTAAATCTAAATGATGATATCAAACTTAGCTAGAAATTAGCCTATTTGATATCAAGAATTACAATGTTTGATTTAACCATTATAGCCAGATTTTAATTCCAAATAATATATCAAAAAAATTTTACTATTTTGTTTGCATCTTGAAGGACTAACGAAAATTAAGAAATGAAATAATGTGATTTGAGCTGAATCTGAAATTGTAAACCCAATATAAATATTAACTCTTATGCTATTCTGATTGTCTTGAACAAAGTGACGCTATTTGAGCTGAGCCTGACCATGCAAGCCTAAAATGTATACCATATACAGTCAAACCTTGATATAGCGAACCTTTGATATAGCGAATTTTTAAATTAAATATATTAAAATTACCTTTACTATAGTGAACTAGCCAATTAAATTCTTTAAAAAATTCGTTATAAGCTTATAACGAAGTTCATATCTAGATCCTAGAATTCGTTATATCAAGAGTTCACTGTAATAAGTCTAATCTCGAAGAAGTTAGATTTAACTGTTATCTAGTTTGTAAATTAAAAGCTTAATGATTATGTTCTAGCATATTAACAATTTATCAATATACAGGAAATTATTCTAAAGTTATTTTATTTATATAATCCTAGGACAAAAAAATTACACTTTTTGATTACCTATATATAAATCTAACTAGTGTTCCACACAGATTAGATCAGATTGGATTTGGGCAAAATCTGATTCGATCTGAATCTGAAAAATCCAAATCCGATTCGATCCGAATTCGACAAATCCAAATTCGATTCGATCTGAATCTGACAAATCCGAATCCGTATCCATATCCGACGGATCAAAAAATTTTTGTAACAAAAATCTGCCTCTGCTGTTCGGAACGGCGTTTTAATATTAAAAAAACAACAAAATTGTTGTTTTTTTAACAAAAATCTGCCTCCGACGTTCAGAACAGTGTTTTAATGTTAAAAAAACAATTTTGTTATTTTTTTAACAAAAATCCGCCTCTAACGTTCAGAACGGCGTTTTAATGTTAAAAAACAACAATTTTGTTGTTTTTTTAACAAAAATCTGCCTTCGACGTTCGGAATAGCGTTTTAATGTTAAAAAAATAACAATTTTGTTGTTTTTTTAACAAAAATCTGCTTCTGACGTTCGGATTGGCATTTTAATATAAAAATTAATAAAAATTAATTTTTTTATTAATAAATGCCGCGTCCGACTTTTGGGGCAACATTTTAATATAAAAAATTAATAAAAATTAATTGTTTTATTAATAAATGCCGCATCTGACTTTCGGGGTGACATTTTAATATAAAAATTAATAAAAATTAATTGTTTTATTAATAAATGCCGCATCTGACTTTCGGGGTGGAATTTTTTATTAAACATTAATTTATTTAATAATAAATGCCGCCCCAAAAGTCAGACGCAGTATTTTTATATAAATAATTAATAAAATTTAATTTTTTATTAATAAATGTCGCGTCTGACTTTTGGGGCGGCATTTTTATATAAAAATTAATAAATATTAATTTTTTATTAATAAATGCTGTATCTGACTTTCAGGGCGGACTTTTTTTATTAAACATTGATTTATTTAATAATAAATGCCGCCCCAAAAGTCGGACGTGGCATTTTTATATAAATAATTAATAAAATTAATTTTTTATTAATAAATGCTACGTCCGACTTTTGGCGTGGCATGTTAATATAAAAAATTAATAAAAATTAAAATTTTTATTAATAAATGTCGCATCCGTCTTTCAGGCGGCATTTTTTATAAAAAATTAATTTTTATTACTTTTTTTATTAATAAATACCGCATCCGAATTTTAGGGCGGCATTTTACAGCTAATTTCATAATTCGTGGATCACTAATAAATTGCGACTGAATGCGACTGAAAATATTTTATAATAAAATTACTATAAAATATTGCGACTGAATGCGACTGAAAAATTATTAATGGTCCATGAATTATGAAATTAGCTGTAATATAAACAATTAATAAAAATTAAATTTTTTATTAATAAATGTCGCATCCGACTTTCGGGATGGCATTTTAATATAAACAATTAATAAAAATTAAATTTTTTATTAATAAATGCTGCATCCGACTTTCAGGGTGGCATTTTAATATAAAAAATTAATAAAAATTAATTTTTTTATTAATAAATGCTGCGTGTGACTTTTGGGGCGGCACGTTAATATAAAAAATTAATTTTTATTAAATTTTTTATTAATAAATGCCGCATCTGTTTTTCGGGCGGCATTTTTATATAAAAAATTAATAAAAATTAAATTTTTATTAATAAATGCCGCATCTGACTTTTGAGGCGGTAATTTAATATAAACAATTAATAAAAATTTAAGTTTTTTATTAATAAATGCCGCATCTGACTTTCAGGTTGGCATTTTAATATAAAAAATTAATAAAAATTAAATTTTTATTAATAAATGCTGCATCTGTCTTTCGGGGTAGCATTATTATAGAAATAATTAATAAAAATTAATTTTTTTATTAATAAATGCCGCGTCTGACTTTTGGGGTGGCATTTTATTATTAAAATTTAATTTTTTAATAATTAATGCCGCATCCAACTTTTGGGGAGCATTTTATTATTAAACATTAATTTTTTTAATAATAAATGCTGCCTCTAATTTTCAGGACGGCATTTTATTATTAAACATTAATTTTTTTAATAATAAATACCGCGTCCGACTTCGGGGCGGCATTTTTTATTACAAATTTAACAAATTGGATCTGAATCCAAATCCGAATCTGACGGATTGAATCTGAATCCAAATCTGAATTCGTCGGATTGAATCAAATCCAAATCTGAATCTGATCCGGATCCGATGGATCGAATCAAATCAAAATCTGAATCTGAATCTAATTCGAATCTGATGAATCTGATTTGATCTGATCCGTCAGATCTGAATCAGATTCGGATTGAATCGGATTTTTTGCAGAACATTAAATCTAACATCAAAATAAGTCTAACCCATCAGATGTATATATATATGCTAAGTCTAACCTTGTAAATTAATCTCTTCACTATATTGATCGAACATCTGAGCCTTATTCCAAAGCCTATTCATATGACGAATCTGATAATTGCTTTTATTACTATAGCTATATAGGCCATTATCAATCCCTGTAAGCTTAACTATTTTTATAGGTTTACTACAAGCAGAATACAGTTGTGCTTTTTTGCCATATTTTTCTCATAAATTCAAAATATAAAAAAGTAATTAAACATTAGGGGATATAAGATTAAATAATTTAAATTGAGAAAAAGTTTACATATATATTAGAGGTTAGACTTACATTAGTATTATGGTAAGAAGTGATAAAAAAATTGTGAATATATCGGTTGTAGAAAGACTTTCTCTATGCCACAAAAACTTCGCCAGTATTATAAAAGTAATAAAAATCAATGTAATTTACTTTTAGAGAATAATACTAAAAGGAGTATACTCAGGCCTCAATCACTATCTCCAGCTCCAATTGATAATGTTCGAGAAAGAGATCAAAGAAAGTAGAAGTCAAGAGTAGTATACCCAATTCCAGATCTGCAATTAGTAATCTATACTTTAGTTCCTGAGACTGATCCTAGCGAGGTTATGCGATAAGACTGTCATGAGGATCCTGAAGCTGGACCCAGCCCAACAACTCAAGCTCACAGAGAGGGATTACCATCTATTATTGAGATGTTTAATGAAGAATATATGAAGGAATTAATTGGTGAGAAAAAACCTAGTGAAGTTGAGTGACAAGACACACAAAAGAATACTCATATTGAAGAATATTCAGTTGAAAGAGATCTAGAAAGATCACACAAAAATTGATCTTTAATGAGCAAATGGATAGAAAAAGTTTCTGAAAACAATCCTACATATACTTTCATCAAACCAATAGCTGATCCTAGACTATATAAAGAAATTCCATATATGCCCTAACTTATAGAATTAATTAGACTGAAAATAAAAGAAGTTCTTCAAACAAAATTTTATAGAAAGGACCAAATAAAATCACTATAGTAGCATTGTGTCTGTATTCAATCACTAAAAGAGATCCAGATAGCACAAGTTGTACATCATTTGTATACAATCATGAAAGAGGGAAGATGCAATATTTGCTTTTAACCAATGATATAAATGAGTATATAACCAAATCTGCTAGAGAAATAGATAATCAGATTGAGAAAACATTAAAAAAGTGATCTGGATATGTTCTTGAGCGAATTCTTGAAATATCTATTGAGGTATATAAATGCTGTTGAGCCACAGGAGGATCCTTCAAACATATTCCCAAAGACTTGCTAATACAAAATGCATTATCAATTCAGATAACAAAGGTCTCATTGATCTGAAAACAAACAAATTATCTGAAGAATGTATCTGAGATGCATTCGGTTACTATTTTACAGATCAGGATGGATATACAGATAGATCATTTTGAAAGAATCTTTCATGCTACAAAATATAAACCATATTTAGATATAGTCAAGTTAGACAGAATTCCAATGCCCATTCCTATCTGCTCACGTATATTTAATAAGATTGAGGAGAAGAATCCAGATATTTCCATTAATGTCTAGAAGTAGAAAGAAGAAACAGCCACTTCAAAGCCTGTAATCGCTAGTAAGAATTTCTATATTCCAAATTCATGTAAAATAGAAATTTATAAACTGGATGATTGCCAAGAAGAAAGATCACATGTAATTCATCTGATGGCTCTTACTGATATTAATAAATCTGAGAAAACAGGTAAATACAGACAAAAAAAATACTTCCTCTGGATTAAAATCTGAATTGATTAATTTCTAAGGATACTGCGCATCATAGTAAAAAGTATTTATATAACAAATATATCCAAAGTTTTCCCTCAAAAAATCCCTAGTTCATCATCGGGAATAGTGTTTTGGATTAGGCGAAACACTCAAAAAGTCACAATGCATGTGAAAGGAATAAATAATTTTGAGGAGTTTAAGAACTATGGCTGAATAATCAATGCTCCATATGTTATTATAGCTGATTTCAAAGCTAACAATAAGAAGTGTAATAAAGCATATGGTAAAAGCATGCACAAGCTTGCTGAACAGAAGACTAATAGTTTCTGCTACCTAATCTACTGGATCGATACTGAAGATGTATAGGGTATATTCCTATACAGGGGAAAATATGCCATGTAAGAATTCGTTCGAAGAATCGATTAGGAGCTAGTCTACATTAATGAAGTCTTAACTATCAAACATAAGCGAATTGAGACTGAAAAAGACAAGAAAAATTTCACATAGGCAGTTAACTGTTAGAGATGTAAAGGTAAGTTTGATATAGATATAGATGATATTAAACGCCTAGAGAACAAAATAACCAGTCTTAAAGAGAAGCTAGAAAAGTTTAAAAGGGTTCAGCTAAATATAATAGCATTGAAACAACAATTGATAAAGGTACTAAGGTAATTGCTAGTAAAAAAGCTAAAGCCAATAAGGTTTGGGATCACTGTCATATCACAGGTAAATTTCATGGATTAGCTTATAAGGATTGTAATCTTAAACTCCAAATACAAGTTTTGAAGACCCCAATTCCAGTCATATTTCATAACTTTTAAGGCTATGACTCTCACTTGGTTTGTAAGTCAGTTAGACAATCAGCTAATGCTCTTCATATTCAAGTTATAGCCAAAATATTTGAGCGATATAAGTCTATGAAGGTAGGCCAGCTTAAGTATATTGATAGCATGCAGTTCATGAATAATAGCTTAGCCAATCTTATGAAGAATTTGGATGATGTCAATCCTATCACAAGTCACCACTTCAAAGACTTCTCTTCCAAACAAATTTCTCTAGTATGTCATAAGGGAGTTTATTCCTACAAATATATTGATTCTCATAATAGGTTCCAAGAGACAGAACTTTTTCCAATTCATGAATTCCATAGTTTTTTAGGTAATACAATTACATAAAAAGATTACTAACATGCTTAGAATGTATGAAAGGAATTCAGATACCAAAATTTATGTGAGTATCATGATCTCTATCTTAAGACTGATATACTTAGTCTAACAGATATTTGGACTAAGTTCTAAGAGACATGTATGCAATATTATGAGCTCAATTTCAGTTATTATGTCTTTACTACATCCTTATCCTGAAATGCTATGCTTAAGATAACAGAAGTTAAGATCAAGCTATTCACAGAAATGGCTATGCATGATTTCGTCAAAAAAGCTAAGCGTAGTGGTTAGTGATACCTGACTAAACTCTTTTTTGAAAAATTGTAATTTTGTCAAAAATTTCGTCTCTTTAATAATTTTATATGAATAAATATAAAATTATTATATTTTTTAATGTATTTTAATTCAAGGA
>CAMKVN010002691.1:0-12690 GCA_946474995.1 Funneliformis geosporum
AATTTTACTTTATATGTCAAATATGATTTTTATGCTGAAATATGTTCAAATTTAGCATTAACTCACTTTTGATTTTTCCGGCTGTTTCCTCCCATATATTCTATTAATTTAGATCAAGGTTGTATAATGAAACAAGTGAACAAAAATAAAATGAAGTAATATGAATATAGTTACATGAAGTTCAATTTAATATGAAAATGTTTTTCATCTATAATGTGCTGTGATTGATATAATTTAAAGTTTTTATAGATATCTGATCAGTAATAAAATTTATAATATTCATTTAACGTGTTTTAATACAGAATTTCAGTTATAATTAAACATATAATTTTTCAGCTATAATTATTTTTATTTATTAAGTAAACTTGTTCATCAAATTAAAAATAAATTTCTGCTAAATTTCAAATTAATTACATATAAATTTTAATGAAATCGACTTAATTACAGTGAATTATTAAAAGTCATATAATATGTCTATCTCTTTTTAAATTTAACTACTATATTTATCAAACAATCTTCACGAGAATAAATGTAATTAATCTGAAATTTGGCAAAATTTTATTTTTTAATTTGACAAACAAGTTTACTTAATGAATAAAAATAATTATAGCTAAAAAATTATATGTTCAATTATAACTAAAATTCTGTATTAAAACACAAAAATATCATGTTAAATGAATATTATAAATTTTACTACTGATCAGATATCTATAAAAACTTAAATTATATGCAATTCATTATGATGCATAACTTTACTTATTATTTTAAAAGTAATTAAATTAATAAAATAAAAAATTTTATTTAAAAGAACCATTTCCGTCAATTTTCTAATTTTTAAGTACTCAGTGACTTTTGATATCCTATTGTACAAGTATTTATGTAATACAGATTCCTGTGAAATTTTACATATTAATTATCAAATAACAGATAAATCTGGACTAGATAATTTATTATCCAGCTTTTACATCTTTGAATGAAATCGCAAAATTATCATCTATTGATAGTTTTGAATTACATATATCAAAGGTTGCACTATTTTCTCACAACTATGACATTCTTAAGATTAAATCATGTTCTGACTAATTTAGTTCAACAACAATAAATTCACCAGGTATGTTTTTATGTTTTTCGCCATCATTAAAGCTGATATGCAGATTAATTTTTCCTAATATGAAATAGTACGCATCTAGAGTTTCAATAGTATTACTTTCTTCATAATATAAAATTCCTAATTCACTAATATATTTTTAGCTAATGCAATTTACATTAGCACATATATCAATTGATGCCTCAATAGAGATATTTTCTTCAATTACACAATTCACGAACACCATTTTTATTATAGCATATAATATTCAAATACAAAAAATAGACATCTATTCACTACTCTAGAGCAGAAAGTTTCTTCAAATCATCAAGCCTTTCTAGTAATTCATTCAAAAGAAACTTCAATCTGCATTTTTTGGCTTCTAATAGATTATCATATGATAACCCTAGAAGAAATAGTTACTTGAGTTGATCTGAATTCTTTGGAGGGAAATTATTACTTGAAGTATACCTTATAAATTTTATATAATAATCTATTACTGAGGTATTGCCTTGTTTTATAATCCCAAATCGAAAATTTTGTATATCAGTGGAATGAATTGTAATGTTATTTAAGTGTTCAAGTAATTTACCTAAAGTATTCTTGATCTCAAACCTGATTACATGTTTTTTATTTTCTAATAATAAACTACTGAAGAAAATCTTTTTAAGCTTTTTGCTATTTAAGTCTAAGCCTGATTTCAAGGCATATGATTTTATCATCTTAAAATATTCGTCCACTGGTTAATCATTCTGAATAGGTAGTGATGTATCTTCACTCTTATCAAGTTCTACTAGAATGCTTAGAAGGGATAACTGATCAATCCAATTAATAGTATCTCTTATAAATATATCTCTAAATCTTCTCATTGTTATGATTAAGAATAATATATCTATCTTTAATCAAAAAAATTCTCCTAAGTTGATAATCTCTTCTTCATGTGATCACTACTTCAAACTACCATTTACTTAACCTTTTTCAGTCGTGCCTTTCTTCATTTCTTATGAGGAACAGCCTTTTCATCTCTTATCCTAATTATTTTAACTGAATCAGATTTTTCAGAAGACTCAGACAAATGGGAGGAACCCTTACATTTTTTGATATTTGACGAGAGAACTATTTCATGTATTAAGTTGATTATAGTTTTCCTATCCACACATTTATCCAAATCTTTAATTCGTCTTTTAAAGATTCCATATTCCTTTTCAATCTTTTTACTCTCCTTTCTAAAGTATTATATTGGGAATGATAATATTTCAATTCTTTCTTTAATGCATTATTTTTATGGAAATATATACTATATGCTTCTATATTTTGCTTTTTAGTCCTAATAACTGATCTATTTTTTTCTATATGCCTGATAACTTCTTGCTCATCAGGTATACTATCAGATGAATGATTTTGCTCAGTTATCATTTTCATGATATATTCTATGTTATATCTTGCCTCAAATAAAAAAATAAAATTTAATAAATAATGAAAAAATAAAATTAATAAATAGTATTCCACGATTTTAATAAAAATCTTTTAATATTCTATATGATTAGTTTTCATCAAAAAGCTTGATTACCTTTGCCTGATCATAAGGTTGTCCTTTTTTTTGATAATTTACTATAGTATAATTTTTTGTAGGAAAGGCATAATTGTCAGGGTTGTATCAAAATGCTTTATTAGTAATAGTCATAATCTCTGATAAATTCTTTGCTCTATATACAACAACTGCAAATACTACCCCTAATTTACATAAATATCTAGGAAGTAATAGTTTAACAGTTTCAGAAAGGAATCTATTTTTTTTCAGAAATGTATTGAATCATTTGACTCCTGATACTTCTAGATCTCTTAACTGTCCAATAGAAATTGCTTCCTGAATCTATATAAGCAATTGCTTTGCCTGTTTCTCATTCTTTTCTAGTAATTTAAATACCTGAGAAATATCTTGTTGTCCCTAGTTTTTTGCATATCCAGTTACATCCCATTAGATATATACAAGGTTTTTATTTTAGCAGAATGGATGTAAAGTATTATTATTATATCAGTTAGAGCTTAAATGTTGGATATATTAGATATATCATATAAATCTAATCTCTTTTTGACTGATTCTAGTGAGAAGTAATTAGGAAAATTGATCCTTTCATATTGCTCACTACTCTCCTTTTGAATTTTATTAGCTGAACAGGTTATCTCTAGAATTAAGGTAGCAAAGATTATTTTTTCTAGAGCATTGAGGATTTGCAACTCTCTTCGAAATCTAGAGATTCAGAATGAACTAATGCTAGCATTAGAGGCAGATTCAGCTAAGGTTTTTGCTATAGATTCTACATCTTTTTCACTAAGATTATTCTGGATAATTAGCTGAGCTATCCTTTCAACAGTTTCTCCTTCTGAAATAAGCTTAAATATTTAGCATAGATTCACTTTCCTCACTTTCAACTCTCCTATTTGAGAAATTACTTGACTTCTACTTCGATAAATTCTTTGATCAGAAACTAATATAAATGTCTGCTCTTTACTAAAATTATACCCTTTCTGAAAATGCTATTGACTCTTGTTTCTTTTCAGTTTATCTGTTAAAAGCTCGAGTAATGCTAAAGCATGCTGGCTAAGTTCTTTATCACTCATATTTTTACTGAGTTTGTGATCTGCAACGTATTTTGTTACAATTGCAGACATGATAATATGAATATGGGTTATGGAATAACTATTATATTATGCGTAACTGTTAAGTTATACTATATTTGAAAAAGTTCAATTCAAAAAAAATATTCTAACATTTCATTGCCTTATAGTCAGTAAAAGCTATTGGAGGGTTGGAAAATAATGTAACTTACACTCTAGGTGGGGTTTTACATTGATTTAAGAATTACAGGTAGATAGAATATGGGAAAAAAATAATAATAATTCAGAATTTTATATTACCTAGTTCCATAGAAATAGACCCTCTTATCCCAACACCTTATTTATAAACCAGCTTCTTATTTACTCTTTACCAAAGCATACCATTTTCTTGAAGTATGCTTATATTTTTTTGCCATTTCTCATTATTGTAAATATACTCCCAGGATTTTCCTACATCCTCGAACTCTCAAAGATATATTTCTTTACTTATTAACCATTTCCTTCTAGTCATGTAAAATAAATCGTTCAGGTCCATTTTATTTTCTTTAGCAAATTCGATGACTTCTGCATCCGTCATCATTCTGTCTCAATACTCCCGAGATAAGTTGACGACTTTTTCTGTAATAATTATAAAGATATCTGAATCTTCACTGTGATCGATAGCATATTTTCTGAGATGATCTTCTCGCTATCGTTATTTTCAGATTTGATTGGTTTGTTGATAGGATTTGAATCCTTAGGATTGTTTAATGCTTTTATTCCTCCCTCAAAACAAATATCCTTTTATTCATTCATTTTACTTAGCCGACTCCTTTATATCAATAAATAATGTTTCGCCCGTCTTGGTTTCTTTTTTTTAATTATGTAATACTAAGTCTCATAATTATTTTAATGTATTTTTAATAAAGCATTATGTTATTTCATTATTTTGTAATAATTAATTATGTTTTTATCGAAATGCTAAACAGCTATAAAGGGAAAAAATTTTTCAATATTGTATTCCTGGAGAATTGGTATTAAAAACGTACAACCTGAGCCCATTTACTGTGTTTTGAAGCCATCTAAATAAGTGTTGGGATTGCTCCACCCGTTTAGGACCATTAAAAACCTTTGCCCAATTGACTAGTTGAGGGAGCCATGAACCGGCTGTTTTGATTAAATTAAACGCGCTAGCCCCTTCGAAATTGTCTCCCGTTCCATCAATATAAGGTCGTCCGGCGAGAAGTTTAACTATCGGCATAAGATCATCGTCATTCCACTGATCAGAAGATTTTTTTGATAACTCATTTACGGGTTCCAGAAGAAGTTTACCTGAAATTATAAATTGTTAAGTTTAAAAATATTTGGTCAGATTTTTTTTTATTTTTTTGTATGAATTTTAGAGATAAAGAACATACCTTGGAGAGGTTCCGGATTTAGTATCGCAGTGCAAACAAAGTCTGCTTCTTCATCAGATTTATCGCACCAATCTTGATACACATCAATGGTCTGCGTTCCGACACTCGAGGTCATTTCTGGAATTTCTCAGGTTGCTTGGTAAAATTGAAATAGTTTTCTTTTCTTTCCTCTTACACTTTTTACTTGAATAAGCTTTACTGTTTTAGGATGAGATTTGATTAGATACAGTACGTTACAATTTTTATACTTTCAGATACGTCATGCGATGAGCCAGTATATCACATGTTAATGATCTATAGTAGTAATTACAAAAATTATCGAGGTAAGACTAAAGAAGTGTCAAAACATGAATTTAATATATTTTATAGATTTTTTTAGCTAGCGTTATGACAACAAAGTGTGCCATTTTATCATGTCAAAGAGAATGTGTATTAGTATCATGATTTGTATTTTATCCATCATCATCACATTGATTGTTAAAATTGGAAAATTTTTTTGAAACCCTTTTTTTTTCTCAAGGTTTAAAATATCAGTTATTTTTGTACAATATTTTGCATTATACATTACGTATATCTTATTTAGCAAACTATCTATGGGTTTTACAATTTACAAATCTACAAATCCAGAATTGTTTTAACGGTATCCAAAACCTCCAGTATCGACTCAATTTGTGAAGGGCGAGTGGACGAGATCGGTCATATGAACGGATCATTAACCACCTACACATTAAAGACCTTTGGAAATTGCCTGGAAACATAAAAAAAAAAGAGTTAATACCAACTTTTCGGTTTGAAAATATATTTGGTATAAAAGTAAATTTTGATTTCTCCCGGCAGTTTCCCATATCTCATGACTTGATTTTACCAATAGATTATCACGAATTTTTTCAGTTAAATATCTGATCGATTTTTTTTAAAAATTTTTTTTTTTTTTTTTTTACTGTAATATAAGAAAATGACTCCACAATTAAAAAATATAATATTACAATATTTAAAATTTCGAACAAAATCTACTATTAAAGATGTTTTTATAATAAATAGAAATCAAAAAAATAGTTTAACCAAGAAGATTGTAAATGATTATTATTCAAAATGGACAATATTTAAAAAAGTCGACTCAATAGAAAAATTAAAAATTCGATCAATACATAATCGTAATAATAATAATACTTCAAAAATACAAAATAAACGTTGGGAAAGCACAACAAATCATCATAATAAGGTTGTAACGGCAACAACAGCAACAGCTCATCCAGTTCATGATGAAAATAACGATAATAATAACAATAAAAAACCTGTTATAAATTTCACATCTAATGCTCACCTTCTAGTATCAGATTCTAATTCCAACATAACGCAAAAAGCCTCACAATCTTTAAATTTATCCAAATTAATACGAGCTTATAGAGATCTCGCAAAAGCCAGACTTGCAGCTCTTGTAATATTAACCACAATGTGTGGATACGCAATGGCTCCAATGGCAACTGATCTCACGTGTCTTTTTGCTACAACGGCAGGAACGGGATTATGTATAGCATCAGCAAATACATTTAATCAATTAATGGAATCATCTTATGATGCACAAATGTCACGAACGAGGAACCGCGTACTTGTACGAAAAACAATAACACCTTTACATGCGACTTCATTTGGTATTATAACAGGAATAACAGGGGTTGGAATATTATCTACAATGGTGAATCCTTTAACAGCAATTTTAGGACTTTCTAATATCGTATTATATACTTGTATTTATACTCCTATGAAACGTATTTCTATTGTAAACACTTGGGTTGGATCTGTTGTTGGCGCAATCCCTCCAATGATGGGTTGGGCTGCTTGCACAAACAGCTTGGATCTAGGTGCATGGATACTAGGTTCAATTTTATATGCGTGGCAATTTCCTCATTTTAATGCGCTTGCTTGGAATATGCGTAATGATTACGCTAAAGCTGGATATCGTATGATGGTTGTCACAAATCCTTCTTTAAATAGTCGTGTATCTTTAAGATATGCTTTATTGTTATTTCCTATAAGTTATATTATTCCTTACATTGGAATGACATCTTGGTGGTTCGCATTAGATTCTACTATAATTAATTCTGGACTTTTATGGGGTTCATTTAGATTTTGGAGAAATTCTAATGATAAAACTGCGAGAGATTTATTTTTTGGTAGTCTTGTACATTTACCTGTCATTTTGGCTTTATTGATGGCTCATAAAAAGAATTGGAGAACAATAGATGATCAAAATGATGATTTGGAAATCAATTCATTGGAAATCGATTCAGAAATATAGTTTAATTGGTTTTATTTTATGTTGTTCCTATTATAATTATGCAATTTATTACATAAATAAATAATCATTGATATATAGACCTTTAAAAAAAAAATTAGATTAAGTTTGATCTCTCAGAAAATGTTTTAAAAAAATTAATTATATAATTCTTAATTTCATTAATTGACAAATAAATATTTCAAAGTAAAAAAAAAACTAAAAAGTATAATTCATTCGAGTTATCGAATTTACTATCACGCTAATCTTTTAGTTACTCATTCTTTTACGTATTTATTGATACTTTGGATCTTTGAAATGTCACGCTGTAGAAATATATTTTAGTTATACTAAAGGTAAAATCATTGATCATTCTACTTTAAATAATTATGAAGAAATTCACTTACTGCCAGACTTTGTATGATTAGGAGGAAGATATTCATCCATGTCCTCATCTTCATCAAATGAAGTATATAGTGATGCAGCGTTTAAAATTATCTCTTCATTTACCTTTGAAATAATAACTTCATGTTGGTTATTATTGTCAGTCTCCATAGCCTTTGGTTTGAGGTTATTCACCGCTTTATAAAGTTTAAGCAATTCTTCTGAGAATTTAGCATTTGAACGCACTACAGCAAGTAATTTACTTGTATTAATTAATTTATTCGTCTTGTCAGCAGCTTGACTTTGTTCAACGTCAGGGTAGTTTGACAAAGATAAAGGAACAATTTCCGCTTCTTTTCCCTTATAAGTTGAAGTAACATCCTTCACAACTTCCTTTTTTTGTGGTTCTTTCTGTTAAATTGTGACTTCGTCAATTACCGAAACTTCAGAATAATTATCAGAAGGGGTAATTCCTAAGTTTTATTCCATCCCCTAACTTACTTGTTTGGTCGTTATAAATGAACAATTATGTGTGCACCATTCTTTTCCTGCAAATGTAAAATGACAATGAGACATCATATTGAAGTATTTAATCTAGACATTAATCCGCAGTTGAAACAAAATTCATGACGTTTTTTTTTAGAAAAAAAAATATTTAACCAGCACTATAAAATTGCCTAAAGTAATAATGAGAACTTTAATAATAAGAATCTGTATAATTAATACTATGAAGATTATATGATTCTGATTGTAAAGAAGGTTTTCAAATCACACAGTAACTTAAATATATTAAATTTAGATAGTTTGGGTTATAAATCATTTCTATTCATTTGATGATCTTATCATTAACATCAGTTTTTATATTTTTTAAATATTTTCAATGATAAATTATGCTAATCTTTTATAGAATCAGATCAGATATATTAATAGCCTATTCCAATTTTAAAGTTTTTAATTTTTTAGACTTATAATTCAGCAAATAAGTCTTTATATTTATTTTAAATCTTAAATCTTAAAAAATCTAGTTAATAATACCAATTTAATAATTTATATTAAAATTTAATATATAATAAAATTTTGTATTATATTTTAATTCTTTTTTAGTGTAACTATTCCAATAAGTTAAAGATTGATAAAATTAATTTAAATCTAATTATTTATTATAATTTAGTAAAAAATTTACATAAAAATTTAAGATATAAAAAAAAAGGTAAAAATTCTTGCACTAATTAATAATACTTATCAACTTTATTTTTTATTATTTAAATTTTCTATTAATTTTAGCTTTTGAATTTTAAAAAGTTTTTATTAAACTAATTCATATTAGATAACTGATTGTCTTATTAAACTTTAGTAATAATTATTAATAAAATTATCATTATAATATAATTAAAATAAAGATAAATACACAATATCATTGTGTGGTCTGTTCATTTGTAAAATCCATATTGATTTTCTACCATACTAGAATAACTTCTGCATTTTCCAGCTGGTTAAAATATATATCAATTATAAATAAGTCTTACAAAAATAATATATCAGGAACTATTTTTACATTAGTCAGCTTGTTAAATAGCATAATATTTACTTTAAATTATACCAAATAAATTATACAAAAATTTTTTGTTTTAATTCCTTCCATAATAAATTATATGAAAAAATAAGTTATATAAAATTTGTAAATAAGTCATATGAAAAATTTTTGTCTCAACTTCTCCATAAAAAATCTTATAAAAAATATATATATCAGAAATTATGCTTAATGACTCTCAGAGGTCAGAAAATATAATAAAGATTTTTTGACCTAATTCCTCCTATAATAAATCTTACGAAAAAAATTTTATCCTAATTCCTTCTTATAAGTTATATGAAAAATAATTATATCAGGAATGTATTCTATGCAAGCTAGCTCATTAAATAATATATTTTTATTTTAAATTATACAAAAATAAATCATACATAAAATTTTTGTCACAATTCTCAAAAATAAGTCATACGAAAAAATAAGTTATATAAAAATTTATATAATAAATCATACGAAAAATTTTTGTTTCAATTCTCTCAAAAATAAGTCATGAAAATGAAACAAATTGTTTTAACTTTTCCTTAATCAAGAACAAGTTCCATACAGGTTAGTTTATTAAATAGCATATAAAAAGAAAAGCTATTCGACCTTTTTTTTTTATAGTTAAAAAAAGAGGCACCAAGTTGAAAGAAACCTAACAGAAAAAGCTATCTCCTAAAGATCTTAACCAAAGAAGGAAATAAATTATACAAAATATAGATTATACTTTAATGTCCTTTGTGAAAATTCAGAAAAATCTGTGAATTGTCCTAATTTTTCCTTAATCAAGAACAGATTCTGTGTAGGATAGCTTACCTATTTCCCATTTTTTCTGCAATACTAAAGGTATAAAGAGTAAATCTAATGAAAATTTAGCAAATGTTCATTAAATATTACGCCTAAAATTCTAACTAAGATTTAGGTAAAGAGTTAGCTGAAATAATTTTCCATTTATTCTGGTTGACATCTATTGCAATATTTTCCCTCTTCTAATTTTATCAGATAGAGGCATTCCTTGTAAAGAGTAATATTAAAATTTGCAAGCGTATTTCTATAGGCATCTATTATTTCCTCATAAGTTCTTTCTTATATCTCAGATTAAAGTCTTTCTTGTATCTCTGATCGAATTTTATCATAGTATTAGATAACATAATAACCTCTAACATGTAATAGGCATCAGTCATAAGTAGAGAATATAGGCTTATTACAATCAGAATATGGTATTCATTTTTTAGCTTTCTAATAAAAATGACATCCTTCAGGATGAATACAAGAATTTTCATAAGTCTTTTTAGTATTGTAAAGATATGAGCAGGAATATTTACTGATCATCTTATTTTTAACACTAAATTTCAAAAGATTAATTAATAAATAGTTAATACTTCAGTTCGTAATAGCTTAAAATCATTTTGGCAGGCCTGTAAATATTGCCTTCAGTGGCAACTCTATGATCGAAAAGTGAAAGGTATAGGAAATAATTAATTAAAGAAAAATTTTATAAGCAAGTAATAACGTGACAGTAAGAGCTAATATCATAGTTAGAAAAATTAGAAGTAATAAAAAGAATACAACATGTAATTGTTGTGGAAAAACTTTAGTAAACAATAATAAACTTTATGAGCATCTTAAAAAAAAAAATTTATATAAGTCTCAAACTGTTAATCAGGAAGTTATTTGAGATCCTAATCAAATTACAATTATTTAGTCTACAAGGCCAGCTTTCAAAGCAATACCAATTCTTCCTGTATTACCTAAGAATGAAGAGAATAGGTGAGATCAAAGTGAAAAGCAAGCCTAATCCCTATTTTTGGTAGGGATTATTTTACTGAAGAGAAGGCAAAAAAGTGGGTTAATCCAAATGCTCAAAAACCCAGAAAGCATTTTAGGTCATAAGGAAAAAGATTGGTACAAAGGTAGAAAAATTCGATTTAAGAGACTATGATATACCAAATGATCTAAATGGATGTTTAATTCTTTATTATGATCTTGAACAATATGATTCTGAAGCTATTCGTTTACTAATATTGGAAGAATTAAAGAAAGTTTTCACCAAACAGAATGAAGTTCAAGTGTGAGAAGCTGGCCTGAGTCTCACAACCAAATTCTTTAAAAAAGATAATAAATCTAAGAATTTGATTAATAAAGAATTGAGCGCTTAGGAGAAATTACTGCTAAATAAGAAAAAGACCTAAAATTTAAAGAGTAAAGAGAATTAGGCATAGCACCCAAAAGAAAAGCTATAACGGTACATTGTGCAAAAATTCCTAGATCTTATCCTGATAATTAAAGTGATATATGAAAATTTTTAGAAAGTTGAAGAAAGTAATTTAGAGAATTATTTGAAAAAGAATTTGATAAGCGTAGATAATTCAAGTTTGCTTTATACTCATTAGATAAATTTCTCATAGATGATAAACCTAAAAAATACAAATTGCTTGTAAGAAAGTCGGATATAAGTTTTCTCTTACAAAGATCAAAAATTGGCTAAACAAGCAGACTTTACATTAGATTTACAAGCCTCAGCCAAAATTTATTTAATATGTCTTTTTTAATAATATACAATTTTTAAATGAAGTGTACCAATCTGATACTATTCCCATGCCTCATGATAAAATAGGTAATTGTATTTATAAGTATAAAAGCATTATCAAAGATGTTACAACTAGATACTGACATAATTTTGCATTAACTGATAAATCTTCTGCACAAATGGTTAAAGCAATTCAGAAAATTTACAATGATCCTAATGATCCTCTTAATCTACTTAAAGATTTTATTATAAATAGAGATACTAAATATATAGGCGAATGTAAAGATTTATTACTCAGTTATAATGTTAAAATTTAGTATGCTAACTCTAAACATAATGTAGCTATTGCTGAACATGACCATCAAGAATTTGAAAAACATGCTTATTTTCAGCAAGATACTGAAAATTTTTATTTGCCTTTAACTGATAGATTCAGAATTTTATATAAATGATGATAATTATAATAATATGCCCACTAAGTTAATAGGAATATCTTCTAATGAGGCTATGAAAAGAGCATTAAAAGGCAAAAAAATAATAGCTAGACCTTCTGTCAATCATAGGAGATCAGTTGGTTATAATAAACCACTTTTACCTAACTATACTGAAGTTCAGCATCTATTAGAACCTGGTGAATTAGAAGGTGGTAGAAGAAGGAAAACCAATTGCTAGGGTTCCTCAAAATCGAATCGAATCAAATATTTAAGCAATTTGAAATAAATTGATTTGATTTTTTCAAATTGAATCAAATTGAATCAAATTGAACTCAAATATTTGATCGAATTAAATTAAATTGAATCAAATATTTGTCAAATCAAATCAAATCAAATCAAA
>CAMKVN010002692.1:0-12689 GCA_946474995.1 Funneliformis geosporum
TAAATCAAACATTGTAATTCTTGGTATCAGACAGGCTAATTCCTAGTCAAGTTCGATAACATCATCTAGAATTGAGTTAAAATGCGCTAGAGGCTTGAATTCGATAATTTGATTTATATAGCTAAAATTGATTCGTGAGCAGTCAGGAATCTTTTTTGAGTAATATTTTTTGCAATTTTGAATCCTGTCCCAGAAACCCCATATTTGCCCTACTATTCACGTGATTGTGTCCATTCCAATTTGGAACGCAGATTGCTTTTGCCAAGAAAATTTTATTATCCGATATATGCCATACACAAAAACTGTTTTCTCAGAAAATGATCAGCAAAAAACATGAATATATATTTGTGAAATTAACCACCAGGATCACTTTATTAATACATAATAAAAATACATGAAAAAATGTTAAGGAATTCTAGTTATCTCACATAGGTGAAGAAATTGTAAAGCTTTTTTCTACATTGCAATTTGATCTTTTTAAAGGTGTATTGTATAGTATACTATATTAATGATCAGAATATTTCGTAATATCAGTAATGTTTCTATGAATTTTCTACAATAGATAGATCTGATAGTTGAACTGAAATTTCTAATTCATTAAGATGATAATATTGATGAATTTCACTCATATCCCTTATAAAAACACTCAAACATAATTTTTTTCCAGCTATTTGTACTCTGATAATGTTAAATTTATCCTTATTAGACTTACAACTTTTACAAGTCCAGTACATTCTATCATTAATCTTATGCCATAACTTCACTTGATCATTTCTTTCTTTTTTTGTCATATATGACAAACGTGAACATTCAGTAAATAAAAATTTGTAATTTTTTCCATTGTATTTTATTACAAACATAACATCTGGCTGTCTCCCAGATCATCCATCACCTTTTCTATCCATACTGGCACTACTTTGGCATTCAGAACTGCTAACGAATATGGTTTTTCCTAAAGGAAGATTCTTTAATGTTGCTTGGAAGGCCAGTACTATTACATTAGTTACGTAAGTACCTTTATTTAGGGAATCACAAAATTTGTTCCAAATGCTGAATTATTCCAAAAATCGCTTCTAATATCCATAAAAAGACATAAGCTGTGAGCAGGAAATAACTAGATTTTACAAAATATTATAAAAAATACCTACAATGTGTCCAAAATTCTCTCTGCAACTATTGCGAACTCATTCTCTGTTTCCTTTCATGTCCTATCATGTATAAGTTTTCTTGAAAAATCAATTTCATGATTCTCAATGAAAGTAATAACAAATTCATTACATTTCCTTTTCACTGCAAACGGGAGAGATGAAGGTATCATTTGTTATGCTGATTTCATAAAAGTATGCTTAAATTGTCCTGGTAGATTTTGTATAATTTCTGACTTGTCAGAAATTACCTGATTAGCTAGAGGATCCTTCTATGATAATTCAGCAATATTCACATTATCTATACCAAAGTATAGATACTGGTTAATCAGCGTCATTGTATTTTTCTTGAGTTTGGCCTTCAACTCATTTATATTTTTCTTTATCTCATTTTTATTTAGAGGTATCTCTTTATTTGTTTTGACCGCTCCTATTTCATGCAAATTGCAGACTCCTTCAAAAGTGATTTCAACTAATATAATAGATGATGCATTAGTTTCAGCAATACAAGAATTTTATCATTAAAAAACACATGTGCTATCAGTACATATGCAACGTTATCATCTTACTGTGACCATCATACTGATGAACCTTGTGTAATATTAAAATAACTACATAGCATTCTATGGATCAACTACTTCCTCATGCATCGAGAATTATTTTTGAAGCAGAGTTAATAGAATGATTAAAAATATAGGCGATAGTTTAAACACTCTCCATATAATTCAAGAAAATAGTTTCTTTAGATGCAGGCTAATAGGATAATTACATTATCATTTCAGTCTCGTTCCTGAGAGTAGATCACATAATATCATCATTTAGTGAAAAAAATATTAGTAAAGGTTAACAACTAACCTGAAGAAGTAATTGAAGTAGTTTTAATTGGTGCAAAGGTTTTTCAGAATACAAATTACTAGCAAATCCTATAGCCTGATCCATAATACTTCTCAAATCATTTTGCGAAATTCAGGTCTTCTTCTATTTCCTGATAAATAACTGAAGTGACGGTAATATGTTCTTATTTAACTGTTACTAAAAAATTGTAAATTTTTGAATATAGTTTAGAAGATATAGTTTAGTATTATTAATATAAAATAAGTGACCTGAACGAAAAATTTCGTATGCTATCCTTTTAAATGATTCCATTTACATTCTCTTTGGACTTGTATTCATATTTCAGAGAAAAGATAAGAAAATATGCAACAGACTTACACCAAAATTTTGTGTTTGAAAATAAGGGCTTGTAAGATACGCATTAAAGATCTCGATATTTAGAAGGGCATTGGGAATAATGCATAAAGATGTCATCTGTTTACTTAAACTATGTCCTGACAACTTTATATAATGTATTTCAGTTGGAATAGGTAAATCTCATATAGTAGAAATAATCTGTTTCTCAGCTAGAGGTGGGCAAATATACATATCAGTTAATATATTATTTTTCTAGAATATCACAAGAGAAAAAAATAAAATATTTTTTGAGAGATTGATTTTCACATGTGTGAAATTATTTTATCACACAAATAGATAGTCGCACTCACATAGATGATTGGCACAAGCTTTAACAAGAATCAGAAACATGTTTATTTTTGTCATACATGTCTTACATACCATTGGCAAGATGCAGATAAATATGAAGCTAATATAGTACATTTCCCTATATAGAACTATTTTTTATTTATGTATTCACTTTGATCATATTTTAAAAAATCTATAGATGGTTTTCTCCTGCAGGTAATATATTTTACAGATTAGCTCTATGTCTATAAAATTATATTGAATATGGCATTGGAAAACATTTCTTAAGGATGCTCTTAGGATGCTTTATCTCTATATTACTAATTACTGTTAGGTGAAATATTAATATGCAAATCAAGTTATGCCAACATTTCTATTCTGACTACTAGTGTACTAACTGGACTTTTTTTAGTATTAAGATAATATTCGGGATTCTGTACCCATTTTATCATAGTATACCACTTTGGTATATAACCTTTTTGTTGTAATATTTTTCTAGCATGAGCAAAGAGCATCCAATCTAATGAATATAATAATTGATTTTTTTTCTCTTCTACCCAAATTTTAGGAGAATAAAGGGTATGATTATATAGCATATTAAAATAATCACTTTTTCAGTTAAATTTTATGAGTTTTTTATTAATATAATAATAAGCCTCATCATAAGGAATATTGCCTAAATATTTTCACCTGTCAGAAGTATCATCATTTCTCTCCGCCTCCCAAACTTGTTTCGCTAAAGATTCGTTAAATTATCAGATGAGGTAGAAGTATGGGCTGAGATCCTTCAACCTATAAAGATATCTGAATTATCTGCCAAGAAGTAAGCAAAATAAATGTTATTCTATCTATTAGTCAAGCATCAAAGTCAGATAACGTATTTTAATAATATGCTAACAAATAGTATAAATTAAGAGTAGTTTTCTGCGTAATCTATTATATAAATATTAGCAAAAAGCTATCCCACCTGAAGTATAATATTAGTACATATTGAATAAATCCTGAATTTCTTTTGTAATTTGTATGGTATTTACTTTGCTGGAACTAGGGTTGAAAGATGCTTTATTAAGTTTCTTTAATACTAATTCATCAGAAGTAAGTTTACTATAAGTATATCGGGCATCCTCCCTATTATTCCAATATACCTCTTCTCTTGTCTGATATGAAAGTAACTTGAATACATCCTTGTTATCAAATGAGCCAACCAGATGATAATATATGCGCTTCTTATTAGTAGCTTTAAATTTCAACCCATATGTCACATATAGTGCTGAATTTAGCAAACCAAGTTTCCTTGTACAGTATTGTTTTTAATCCTGATTTTTAACTCTACATAAAGTATCAGTATTATTAAATACTCAAGTCATTTTAGATATCAAACTCTGTAGATATGATATCGATTTAGAAGATTTTATGCATGTTTTAATATCATTAGCTTTATATTGTATCTTATCATTAATATCTTTAACGGGTGTACAAATCCTTAATAATCTAGGCAAATTGGATGTTTCTCAGCTCAGGATGCTGTTGTAAGTCTATCTTTTCTGTAATCTTTACAGAAAATAGTCTCAACAGCCATTTCATTATTAGTATAAGCATCTCGTAGTTGCCTATAAGCTCTAAACTATTTCATGTAATTATAATTCTTATATTTTAAGATGAAGTCTTCGATTAGTAATTCAGGTGGAATCCTATATTAATCCACAATATAATACCGGTCTAAAGAACTCATCTCTTCTAAAGTCTTCTTTGGCTTATTCTCCAATAATTTAGCAGTCTCATGATTGATAATTAAAGCATTAGATATATCTGATATCTCCTCTGCTTTAACAATAGAAGAACTCATCTTCACTGTTTGGAATAGTAATATCATAGTATCTTCAGGTTTAAGAACGAATTCCATAACAGAAACTTCTATATCTACCTTTCGGAGAAAATCAACCATCCTCTAACCAAATAAATATCGGAAATAAATAATTTTCAACATTTATGCTACCTACAATCAAATAGTTAGCATGTCTTTATTTTAGATAATAGAATCTATATCTGGAAAAATCCCTCTATTCTGAAATTCATAGGGGAGGCATTCACATTTGGCATTTAATAATCATTGAAATAATCCTTTCTCTATAATAAGAATATTAGAAGATCTTTGTTTAATATGACATATGTAATCTTTGATGTATCGCATGCGGAATAACATCTGATTTGTCTCAGCATTCATTTCTATATAACTGTTAAAGATGCAGAATGCTCGTTCAAACTTAGGATTAGTATAAAATACTTCTATCTTTAGAGTACTAGTATAGGTAACTAGGTTTACATCATTTTATGATTCTGAAATCTTGAGCTTTTTCCATTAAATCAGATTTACCGTGATATTTCTCAATTTATAATTCTAGAAAATCAGTCTTAAATGCACAAATAATTTCTTGTACATCTTTTCTGAGGTGGCAGATAAGTGATGTACTGGTTTGATTCTCAAAAGGTAATGAAGACATCTGCTTGGCTCAATCTCAAAGTTTTGTTAATATAATCTCTTTATTAGAAGCCAAGCGGAATGTCTTACCTTTTTGGGATTGACAAGTATTGTGGATAATAGAGAATAGTTTATCCTTATGAATGGCCTTAATCCATTTGATATTTACAGTAGATCAATTAGATCATTATCCATAATAATAATACACCTTACCTCTTGAATTAATTTATATAATTTTCTATCGATTGATCTGCTAGACGACTTTATGCTTAAGCAATTATAGATACTATTTCATCAAGTCATAAATTATATTGACTCAGAGAACATTTGCATTTTTTATTACATTTGCATTTATTAACAATCCGGTGTAAACTCTTTATTTGACATACTACCCTCTTGTGATCAGGTAAATTTATATTTCCATCGATATCACAATATGATTTAAGATTAACAAGCATTGGATATATCATATGCAGATCAATTTTATAATTAAATTTGTTTGTATAATAGTAATTGAAAATTTTGCCTTATAGTTTACTGTTAAACTTTTTAACATATACTACTTATACAAATTAGGTAATTGATAGAATGTCATAAGTTCTATTCATTTATTTTAATAATTCATCACTTCTAAAATTTTTTTTTTTTTGCAATTACAAGAAGTTTCATCCTAAAAAGCTACATTTTTTAAGATCTTCTTAAAAGTTAAAAAGAAAATATGATTTTGATAGTTAAAATAAATATAATTTTATATAAGGAAAAATAATTTCTTAGGTTGTAAAGGTAATGTTACAGAATGATTATAATAAGAAAAATGTGGCTCAACAAATAATCAACATAATTTACAAAATTGATTTACTAGAAGATTTACAAAAAACAATCTATAGAATTGATCTACTGAATGATCTGTAAATGATTTACACATGTAACGTTAGAAATGTTAAACAAATGTTACATAACTTATATATTTGATATTTCTAACATATATGACATATCTAACATAACTGACATTTCTGACATGTCTGACATGTATGATATGTCTGACATATTCAACAAATAAAACATATTAGACAGGTCAGACATAATAGATATATTTGATTTATTAGATATGTATAATATATTAGTTTTATCTTTATATGTAAATTATTTTATATAAATAGGATGATTTGTAAATGTTGGAATGGAAGGAAGTTAGATTTCCTCTAGCCCAGTGCTAATATGCTTATTTATCTTTTCATTGTCTTTTTATTTTTATTGTTCTTATACATATCTTATCTTTAATAAACTTATTTTACATGTGTAATATTGGAAATATAATGATTAATTGCTATATAATTTATGATTTATAAAGTATTCTTTTACTTAAAAATATACATATTATTACAATTATTTTAATGAACCCAGTAAGCTACTAATAAAAAGCAACCACTCAAATGCCTCGTCTACCATTGTGGTTTGTAAAAATCACACGTTAACAGTAATTATTCAAATAATTTTTGTATAAAATGCAAAAATATATTTTTAAGTGGTTTTATAACTAAATAATTAGTTGAATAATTGCAAATTTATTTGTTTGTAATATTTTAAAAAAATTTATATTTGTACTTAAAATGTGTTTTTATTTCAAAAATAATGTAACTTTTTGTTTAAAATTAAATAAAAATAGTTGAAAAGTATTAAATAGATATAAAAAAAGGAATTTTAAAAGTTTCAATTATTTATATAATAAATATATTAAATAATAAATAATTTTTCCAACAAGATCTTCTTAAACTGGTTAAATCATTCACTTTTAAAAGTTTATAAAATTTTCGCGAAAAGTCAATGAACATTTTAATATAATAACTGTTCAATTTGGTTAAAAATGTAATACAATTTATATATCACAAAGTAAAAAAAAAGCATAAAATCATATAAAATTTTATCAATCAAATGATTGATATTTATATTAATGTTATTTGCTATAATCAACATGCGATATGTCGGTAACTAGTAGGACTTCAATACAAATTTTCTAATTTTATGCTTTATGACTTAACATATACTACATATTTTAAATCGACTTTTATTTTTTCAAATTTATTTATAGATTCTTTAATTTTCTTTTCTTTTTGATGTTTCTTTGATGATCACATTCTCCAATTTTGCACATTTCCTGTTTAATTTCTCTTATTTTTAGTTTTATACTAATGGTTCTTTTTTTAATGCAGGCATCTCTCTATCTCCTTCAATGCTACTTTAAAAGTATCTTTATCTAATACTTCTTTAGCAGATCTATATGCTGGTAACTACCATTATTACTATACCTTTTGGTCCTTTTGGTGTTACAGTTAACATCTGCACTAACTCAATAGTCACTATTCAAAATTTTGAGAAATTTCAACATCTTTTTCAACCAATAACCCAACATACAAATAAATTACCACAATATTTAGCATACTCTATTCAAGTTGATCTATATTAAATAACTTAAAATTGTTTTTACTAAAATACAGGCTCATGAAACTGATGCTCATAATACTAAAGTTGATATACTTACAAAAGACTGCAATTCTACCAATATTCTATCTTACGATACTAACGCCCTTGAATTAAATACGTATTCTATTACTAATAAAGTTCAGTTTATATTTCACCTCATTTATTTCTTAAAGAGGCATGCCGACTAAAGATGGTTCCCACAATTATTTTTAAAATTTTTAACTAGTTGCAACTTAAGTTGCAACACTTTAAGTTACAACATTTTATGAATTTTTATATTAAAATAAATTTACAAGGAGTTGCAACTTACCGAATTGCAACTTCTTAATTATAGTGCTCATCTTTAATGCTGATAGTGTTGGGAATTTTATATGTATTAGATAAAATTAATATTATACTTATACTGTATTTATGCTAATTTTTATATTAATTATTATAGTATACTAACTGTATTAAATGTACTAATCATTATACTAACACTGTACTTTTCAACCCTGTATGCTAGGTTGCACGCTTTAAACAATTTATTGACTCTTCACACTTCATTAAATATGAAAAGCAATCTATATACTAGTTTGCTACCTGTTTTGTACTGAATAATAATGAAAATTTATTGACCACATCCTTTCAGACCTCTTATCTTAAAAAATAAAAACTGAAACTTTTCCTTAAAATGGTCTCAACACTCTTTATACTTAAAAACAGATATCTCAATTTTTATTCCCATAACCTCCATTGCTTAGCATATGGGAGCGTTTCTAGTAAAATCACATTACGGATCATATGATTTACTATACCTAATGACTTGATTTTACTAGAAACGTTCCCATATGACATTATTTAAGAAGATTTTAATCATATATGACTTTGTTCAGTTAGTCGAGACATTGCCTATAATACTATAGTTTCAACTCACAGGTTCCTTCTTATCACTTTATAACAAAATAATAGGCGTTGATAATATTTTGATGATGTTTTATGATCTCTCTGATTAATGAAATATAGGATTTTTTATCACATATCTCACAATTTACATTTATTGATATGATTAAAGGTATTATATCCCAATCCTTATTTAACAAGATCAACATATTAACAAACTCTAAACAAATCACCAATACCATTTTGTTCTTAATCTATCATCATGCATATAAATGTATTAAAACATCTGAAAAAATAGATGCTCTTTACTTAATACATATAAAAAACACCATAATATTTATCTCAGCAGAAAGAAAAACAACTGAAATGTTTTAGAATTTATTAAATCATTCTCTAAACATCTTTTTGATATATCTTCACAATTTATTAATGCATTTTACTATGGTGCTTCTTGATTGGATTCTTGAATCAGTAGTGACTAAACCCTTTTCTTAAATTGTTAAGGTTATTTGTTTTTCAGGTAATTAGTTTAGAAATATGCAAGATCGGTTTTGATTCATTTTTCTTTTTATTGATAACAATTTAGATTAGAGTAAATAGAAAATTTTGTTATTTTATGTATCTGTTTTTTATACTTTTGTATAAATTTATCATTTCAATAAAGGCTTAGCGAAACTACCATACATTTAAAAAAAAAAAAAAAAAAAAAGTAAAAAATACATATGTAAATTTAAGAAAATAATTATATTAATAAGTTTATATATATTAGGAAATTTGCTTGAAGTTTATTTTAACTATTTATTTTATAATTGATCAGTTTAAAATAAGTAGAACATATCATTAACTAGTTAATATTCCTTTAATATCTATTGAAGTTACAAATTTAACTTGTATAAAAAAAAAATAATATAAATTAATTCATTAGTTAAAAATTCTAAAAAAAAAAATTTTTTTCTTATTTACATACCTGAGAAGTGCATTCAGTATTATTAGAAGAAAATGGATCAGGACCTAAATATTTTTTATTAACATACTCATCAGAATTCAAACCATAAGCAATAACATTATAATCTAAAGATTCGTTTATTGTTGGATCAATTTCGAAGTTGTCCAATAAACGGTTAAATTCATCCACATTTTCAACATTATTTTCCAAATGGTTTTGTATAATGTCTGTTGTTACCTTGGGAGGATTTTTAAATAATTCTCTTGCAGCATTAATTTCATCGATGTAATCAGGAGCTACTAAATATCTTTCTGAATTAAGGTTTTGTAAAATATTTTCAATGGAACCATGTTTTTTAATTAATTTGAAAGCTGTTATAGGACCGATATTACGTATAGTTCCAGCAAAATCAGTTCCACACAAAATACATAAATCAATATATTGATCATGGGATAATTCCAATGACTTTTTTGCTTCAGCAGGTGAAATTTCTAGAATTGGTTTATTCTTTTGAAAAAATTGTCTTAATAAAACTCCATCTCCAAATATGGTTACGTCCATATCTTCAGATACTGTAGCATCTGCCAATCCATGGGAAACAAACGATGCGCACATAGCTTCAGCCTCGTGTCCATTTAACGTAATACAAGGAATTCCCCATGTTCTAATGAAATTAATAGACTCTAAATACATATCCCATGTAACAGGAATTACGCGTTTCTCATATGTAACTGCCAAATTATGACTTTCTGCTTCGAACGTTTCTGCTAAATGTCCTGAAGTTTTATTTCTTGATAGAACAGAATCAATAAGTAAATGTTCCATAACTCCTACTTCACGTTGAGCTTTTGTAAAACCTTTATCCGTTGCTAATTGGGTTGTATCTTGAAGAGCCTTCTTTATGATTTGTTCCATATCTTCTTTTAATTTAATATCATCTTTTGAAGGTTCGAAATCTGGGTGTGAATCTTTGAAATTTTTTTCATCTTTAAGATTTGCTATTTTCTTCATCATGCGTTCGTTAATTAAAGGTACTGCTATTTTAATCTCGGGATTTTTTTCATTTTTGACAATTTTTTTCAACTTTTCATCTTCTTTCCTTTTAATGTCTTTGATACTTGTTTTAATTTCGACAATCTTTTCCTTTATAATAGGTTTATCGATTGACTTTGGTTTATTGTGTTCTAACATCAAAGCTTTCTCAACATGAATTACAACTGCAATCATCCCTTGCAATGACAATTGTACAATGCCATGTGTCGTCTTTATAATTGGAGGAGATGCTATAATTTTTTTACGACCATCTATTTTCATTGATGATGGTAGTTTTGTTACTTCAGTAGAATTTGAAGGTGAAGAAAGTATTTTTTCAACAACTTGTTTAACACCAGAAGTAACAAATTGAGATTTAGTTTCTTCTAAATTATCCAATTTTTCAACAACCCCTTTCCATTTATTTACTCTGGATTTTCTATTTTTTTCAAAATTCCAATTTTGTAATGATTTTTCCGATGAAATTTTACGTTTTGCAAGTTCTTTACGTTTTTCTTTTATCCTTTCTCTGCCATCAAATATAAATATTGGTTTGATATTATATTTTTTTAAAAATAATGTTAATTTATAAAATCCATGAATATGAGGATGTGGTATTTCATAAGAAACATTGTCAATACAGACATGTCGATATCCATATACGAATTTACGTAAAAATATACTACCATCTATAACTACTGTTTTATTTTGATAATCCTGTATTATTTTTTGCTTAAGTGAATCGGGTGCATACCTTTGTAATAATTTTGTCAAATTTTTAACTCCCATTTTAAAGAAAGTTGTTGTAAAGAGAAAAAAAGAGATGTACGCGTTTTGATGATGATCAATTATAGAGAACTAATTTATGCGATATTACCTTAATAGTGATTAGCATACTGTTGCAATTAATGTCAGCATATATTTTTCTTATAATATTGCGAACAATAACAAAAACGATATTTACTTTAGCATTTATTATTACAATTTATTAGAATTTTATTATTATTTTATTTTTAGTATTATTTTATAATTAGTATTATTATTTTATTGTTATTTTTATTATTATTTTTTATTAGTATTATTTAGTATTATTTTCTATTACAGTCATACCTCTTTATAGTCACATAGTTGGGCACATAGTGACTTTTAAAGCAAAATATGCTTATAAAGAGGTATTACTATGATTGTGATTATAGGAAAGAATTTTTCTTATTATTTGAACCTATCAAAAATTTCAAATATGTGAAGTTTTTGGCCCTTTGAAACTCTTTTTACAAAATGCTAACATTACAAAAAAAAATTTTGCAGCAAAAACCAAATGATCAAAAAGACCACTCCTGCTTACCAGAACTTATCAAAAAAACTCTACCTAACAAAAAACAAGATATATAGCCAGACTCCTCAACTGTTAATAATACTGTTGAACCAACTTCTTCAATTGTCTTAGTTAAAAAAAGTCGAGAAATTATAGATATTGACTATTAATTGCCTATTCTTCCTCTTTCACCATTAAAAGCAAACAACCAAAAGACAATTTAACAACTGAAAAATCAAATAAAACCTTTGATAATGATGAGTCCTATGATGACTCAGAAAACATGTTAACTAAAGATTATGATAAAACATTATATACTTTGAAAAAAAACAAAAAGCTTTTATTTTTTTTTTTTTTTGCATATTATGCCATAAAAAAATTCTTTTCTGAAAAAACAAACTGAAAAAAATAAACACCACATGTGAAATTTTCTATAATACTGAATTTCCATCATTTATTGGTATAATAATATGTAACTCCTCATGGATTCAATAAAAAAATATCTGAACTGGATTTGCAACACAAAATGAGGACAAAAAAAGCAATTACACTAAAATTCCCTATTTGGATAATAATATGTTTTTACCCTCACACAAAATCTATTAGTCAAATTTACTCCTGAAAAATTAATTAAAATTACAAAAATTCTGATCACAGTTACCGACACTAATATTAAAGCTGTTTTTCCTTTTTAGCATGACTATATATTACTTGATAATAACAAAAAATTGTGGCAATAAGTCATTGTACTGTAACTTATAACATTAACATAGATATGACATAGTTAGAGCTCTGAACAGGTTAGATCAGGTCAGGTAATTGACTTGACCCGACCTGATAAGGTCAGGTCAGGTCAGACATAAAATTGACCTGAATTAAATATACATTTGA
>CAMKVN010002693.1:0-12683 GCA_946474995.1 Funneliformis geosporum
GGCATAAATTCTTTGACAGCCAGCGAAAGTGGTCACCATAAAACTTGTTAAAAGCTGATGACTCTAGTTCGCATGTGTACTCTTAAGACAAAATTTTATTCGCAATGAAGTACATGATACAATCTAGTTTATACTCATTTATATAATAAAGGTTAAATAAATATTTTCCTATATGGTAAAGGCGATTACGGTGGTGAATAGATCGCGATTTATCAAGGCAAAAAGTTAACGTAATTACAACTGTCGCAATTGATGATACCCGTATAACCCGTATAACAATTAAATATTTAGCATTCCAACGAACTCCATTCCATGTGTATACGGCATAAGGTCTGCTTTCGATGGGCCTTTTTAATAACCAATAAATTTACGACGCGCATTTCATAAGTTACGCGTCTTATCCATTACTCCATTAATTTCCTCGCGTGTACAGCTTTGAACGATATCTTCAATTCCTTTTAGACGACCTTTTAATTTGAAACATTGCTTTAAAATGTTTCTACCATACGCCCCAGCCGGTTTAATAGATTTACATAATATATTATTATATATTCTTTCGGTAATGCAGTGATGGGCAAATTATGAGGTCATTTAAATGACCAATGGGTCCTGGAAATTTATAATAAAAATGAGGTCATTTGAGGTCATTTCAAGGTCATTTGCTGACACTGCGGTAATGTGCAAATCGAATGTATAATTTTTACATCATATAATATTGCACTTGGGAAAAAATTTTTTGACAAAAATTTCGTCCTTTTTTTCCAGCACTAATTGAATGGTGAAAGAAAAAATAATTTTACGTTCGATCTAACGAATTCTTTTTAATAAATGCTGAAAATTTTGAATTTGTTACTAACGAATTTATCACCAAAAGACAGTTTCCAGAAAAGTACCAAAATATTATTATTTATTCCCTGCTTTTTAATTTTTTTTTTTCAATTATTTAGTAGTAAAAAAGTAACCACATAAAAGATACATAACTCAAAGCGCAAGATTACGTGTTTCTTAATTGATCCTTATTTCTTTCAATATTGAATTATTTGAATCTCAATCTAATTTCGTTTATTCATTTCATTCTATTCAAAGATGCTCCTGATTCGATTATCGGTCAGAGTATTTAAGGTTAGCCACCTTCTTTTTACTGCATTTGCTGCATCGGTGGAAGACGACATGAATTGAATTGTACTGTATATAGGGATGTGGCAATTCTGTTGAAACATAAAGTTCGCTGAATACTCGCGTCTACACGATTTCTAATTCCCTTTTTTTTTTCGTTTTCTCTTTATGCACGTGTAATGTTATCAATGAATTCGAGTGATTAAACATACATTATCGATTCATACTGATTAAAACCTGCAAAGTCTCTGGTACCCTTGAATGAAGGTACTATCAGTAACATGTTACCAGTAGACTACCCGATATAGGCAACGCGTAAAATAGCTTTACGAAAATAATTCGCGTTGAACGAACCTTCACAGTTTTCAATGAAATTTCGTTTTTTACGTTATAATTGATTATAACGTCGAATGATAACTTGTTGCACAAAATCACATAAGGACGTGTAACGATGGGAAATAAAATCCGTTACACGTTTTTCTTATATCCGAGGCGGTAACCGGGATCGTTGACTCCGATGCCTGGTTCCGATGCTGATTCCGATGCTATTTTTGTTTCCATCCCGGAAATTCCTCCTGCGGCAACAAATAGTTTGATTTTAATTTGCGAAAGTATCCCACAGGAAAGCAAACTCATAAATCATCATGTTTAAAAGATCAGAATCTAACGAGATGAAATCAATGCAACAACTATATTAGCTTTTTTATATTTCTACCTCGCTAGATACTTTCTTACAACATTATCTTTGATTTCATTCCTTATGAATGATGAATGAATAAACTTCAAGATGGATACGGGTTTTTATCTCCGCAATTAATTATTACACCTCAAAGTAATTCTTCGTCGACCAGGAATTAAATAGATGCCTGAATATCATTTACTTTTAACGGAACATGTATTATTTTTTATTTATTCATACGGGTTAGGTGTGAATAAGTATATTGAAGATGAATTACTCCGCCTAGTTCCAATTAACGCTTTTTGCTATAAAAATAAATAAATAAAACAAACAAGTGAAGTCGGAAAACTAATAACCCCATAAAAATAATCTAATTATGATGCGCACAAAACATTGAGCAGCATCTTCGATATTTATTAATTTTTTAAAGAGCTTACATATATTTTCATATTAATAAAAGAAACACAACCTCGAAAGCATTTCGATTCTTGATGGCAATACTATAAATAAATATGAATGTGAGAAATATAAAAAAGGAAATTTAGAAAACTAATTTCCAGCTATAAAAACAATAAGGAGGTTCAATAGTCTTAAAAAGAGTAAAAATACAAAAAAGACAAAAAAAAAAAAAAAATTATTAAATAAAAGGTCGTCGTGCCACAAAATTTCATCTATTATTAAGCAAATGAAATAAATATAAATGAATCGTATAAAAATGTATGTGCATATAAAAGTAAAGATACAGCATAAACCATGATCACATCACATTATCTTAATCGTTAAACTTAAACTTCATCTTCCTCGGCTAAAATATTGAATTAATTTAATTTTTTATATCATTGCATTCAGAAAAATCAATATAAATAAGATATTGATTGTACTTACATGTATTTACCATGTCTTCTAAATAATTTGGAATCACGAGTTCAAGTTGTTTGGTTTCTGTCAAACATTAAAGTAAACCGTATTAGAACCAATTTTTTATAATTTTTTTAAACCAAATTTTTTTTTTTTTCATTGATAGATAGATACCTGCAATACTAATACTAACGCTAACGGGGTCAGGAAGACTTCCAAAATTCAAAAGTTTACTTGTATAATAAGCCTCAGGATGCTTGACATAGTTACCTCCTGAAACTATGCCTGGATTATAATTTGGGTCATATTCAGCGCATGATTTGACTTGCTTACAAATTATTGAATCCTCGTCATTATAATCCACATCCGTATAATATTGATCTAAAGTAGATTTCAATTGTTCAGCGGAAATTCGTTTGGTGGGATCTGCGTCCAAGCATTGATCAATCAATGTTGCGACCAGCTTGGGAATTTTACGTCCAATTGTAGGACGTAAGCCTTCGCATATACTTATTGCAAGATTTTCGTTATGCGGAAAGTCATAAAAAGGTGGAAACCCTGTAATTACTTCTATCATGATAATTCCAAAGGAATAAACATCAGACGCCTGAGTATAATTCTTTCCCTTTAACACTTCAGGTGCCACATATGGGAGCACTCCATAAACCTTGTTTCCTTGGGATAAATCCTGTAATAATGGTTTACACATACCAAAATCAGTTATGGATGAACCCGTATCACTCATAACTATATTACCAGAATGAAAATCTTTATGAACTAATCCAGCTTTATGTATTTCAGAAAGACCATCTGAAATATATAACAAATTCTTTAAAATTTCATCCCAACTTAATCCTTTCAAATTTTGATCCAGCATTTTCCTAAGACTCCCTTTCCTCGCGTATTCCATGACTATCATATAATCTTGAAGTTTAGGATCTTTAGTAATACCGAAAATCGAAACCGTATTGTCATTTTTCCTGAACTTTAATTGGTTTTCAATCTGAAAAATTATAAATGACATCAATATAAATAAATCGTACGAATCTTGAAAAATAATTTTATGAATCACGTTACCTCTTGAAAAAATTCTCGCGTCACGTACGCGGAATTATCAATGCTTTTTAAACATACCAAGTTTAAGTCGCTACTTGGCCAACTTTTCCTCTCCCATTTTTGATTACGACGGTCCCACCATTTAATATAACCGTCAGCCCAAACAGCCTTGAATACTCTTCCAAAACCTCCTTTGGTAAGGTACTCCACATTTTTAAATTTTTCGAAAGGAATCCACTCGATAAGTTCCTCCATAACATTTGCTTTAAGTTGGGTGTCTTGAATAAATTCGTCAATGATTTTATTATCACTGCTCCAATTAACAAATTCACTTTTAAACCTTTTGGCATTACATTGATTACACCATTTATATCCAGTATTTGGACGCTGGCAATCATCACACATTCCATAATCAATAACAGATCCTACCTGAGTATCATTCATCTTTACAACAAAATAAAATTCACATTAAAACTTAACAACGCCAAGAAAGTTGCGAGTCAATAAAAATTTTAAATTATAAGGTCCTTACCTTAAAATATATGAAAGTTTATGGTTACTAAAGGATATTTGGAACAGAAACTTTACCAATAAAATATTATAAATTATGAAATGTGAAAGCCCAATGTAAACGACATAAAAATAACTTTAGCAATTTATGTGTGACCTTGTCACGGTAACAATGACTGTCAAGGGCAAATGATACGATCTTCATACTGTTAAAAATTGAACTGATTGAACTGAGAGAAAAAAAAAATCAATCATCTATTTTTTCCGCAACATGGATTACCCTTGTTTTTTTTAAATCGCTGTGCAACCGACGCGTAGTACAGATTAACCAATTCATAGATTCTTACGCAATTTTTGTAAAATAAGATTTCGGCTAAACAATTTCGGAAATAATGGTTACAATATAAAAGAATTGACATTATCCGGATATGCTTACATACCAACCGATTCTGTCATGAAAAAGAGTCATTACATTTCAAGTGGTTAGTTCACTACATATTCAACTTCTTTGAATTTGATATATGATGTTCATAAAATAGGTGAGTTTTTCGTCTTATTCTACTTTAAAATATTAGATAACCCGTGTACGATTTTTTTGGAGCAACGTATGTAATAATAAATTGTACCCTTCGTATCACTTAAAATCAGGGCACACAGGCAGAACCGAATAAACTGATGCAAGATTTTTATTTTTATGCGTCTGCCTGTTTTCATTGTTTCAGCTCTATTGTAATGACTGAAACATCCAAGACCAACAGCTTTGTTCTAACCATTCGATCGGACGGTGAAACGGGAGTTGATAGAGCTGCTTTGGAAGCCGTCTTAGATTACAATGAAAATGCTACAAAAAACATACCTAACATCGACAATAATGCGAAAAAATCCTCGTCTTCTCTCTTTAAAGTTACCGGTTGGTGTGAAAAGGGACGACTTGCTGACGGTGAAGAAATTCCATCAAAATACCCACTTATTGAAACACCAACCAAAGGTAAATTTCAAAAAAATGAATGGAACGTCCGGGATTCGGATGGCACTTTGTATTTGTATTCGTCTGGTGCCTCAAAACCTGATACAGGAATGGAAGTAACCATCGAGAAGGTGAAAGAGATGAATAAACCATTTCAACGTATTTATCTTGATAAAGATATAATGACCAACGCCAGTAAACTTCTTGGCTGGATGAATGACGAAAAAATTAAGGTGCTGAATGTATCTGGTCCGAGTGGAAGTAAAGGTTCTGAGATTTATGCAAAGGCGTATAACTTCGTGACGTCCTTCTTAAAGATGTATGAGAAAAATTTGGAGAATAATGAAGCTGGGTTGTTAAGTTAAAAAAAATACGACATTATGCATATATAGCTACAGCTTGTAATTCACTAATATTTTTAATAAAGAAGTTGATGATGAAATTTTTATGATTATTAATTATATCAGATGATCTTATAATCAATTTCAATGTGAATGAGCACCTTTTTAAAAAATTCAAAAAAAGGTTAGATTCCATATTAATTTTTCGTATTGAACAATGAAGTCAGGTAGTAGTATCTACAGAAGTCTCTATTCCTTGAACACTGAAGGTAACAGAATAGCTAGGAAGTTGTAACGTCAGCAAAAAAAACTTACCTAACATCAACAATAATTCTCCTGTTCATGTTGGTCCGAAAGGAAGACGATGCCACTCTAAACATCCACCTAATTATATTTTGAAAGAACTGATGGAACATCCGTGGAATGTAGATGCCACTTTGGTTTGTTTTCATCTACCACACCACCTGATTTTGGAACGGTCTCTATCATCAAAAATAACAATATGCAAGATCCATCGAAAATTATCTTCCTTGATGACCAACATCAGTCAGACTTTTCACTGGATAAGAAACCACTTCAATACTTTGGATTTGACTGTTCCAAGTGGAAGTAAATATCTAGAATTTATGCTAAAGCGTATGACTTCGTTGACTTCCTTGTTAGAGAAGTATGAGAAATATTGGAGAATAATAATGTATCTGGGTTTTTGTTAAGATATATATAAAAAACGCGTTATGCATATATAGCTACAGCTTGTACTTCACTTATATTTTTAATAAAGAAGTCAATGGTGAAATTTTATTAATTAATTTCAATGTGAATTAACTCTTTTTAATTTTCTTTACAAACCAAAAGATAACTATATTTTTCATATTTAAAAAAAATGTAGTTTTGTACGTACCTACAGAAGTCTCGAATCTTGAACATTCGCTCACTGAGGTGACCAGGAAATCTATGATCTTTAACCGTAATATCAGAAATAAATTTTTTTTTTTTTTTTTTTTGGTGAAATAAATAAAAACAGATTATATTCTCACATTGTTTATCTTTTTTTTTTTAATCTTGATCTTTTATTCATCCCATTTAGATATCCGCGGATGAAAAAAATATTGATCCAAGGATCCAATAAAAAAAGTCCATCGATTTCTTTGTAAACAAACCCATTATTTTTTCAGAAATTTACCCGAGACGATCCAGATTTAGATTTTAAAGTTGAAAATTTTACAAGTTGAAACCCATTTTCTTTAATATGGAAGAGTTTTAGGAGAATAATCTTGTTAAATAGATCAGAATAATTTATTCTATGCTTTAATTAATTTCCTTTCTAATTTAGGTAATACTCCAAAATATCGTCGTTGAAAATATCACATTGACGAAAGACCAATTGAAGTTAATCGAATAGCAATTCCAGAATAAATATCCAAGTAAATGAATTTGATAATGTTGAATCCTTATTGATTTCCAGAAGCAAAGTAATTTTTTTTATAATTTATAATATATTATTATGTCTTCTCCAGTCGCGGAAGATATGATAATTGAAATATTCTGAGCAATAGACTCTAAAATTTTTCTCGAAAGTTTTAAGTTGTTTTAAGTAACTTTTAATTATAACACTTATATTGTATTTTATATATATTTATCTTTGCTAGAGATACCTCGTGTTAAGATCAACAAAAATCAAGAAAACGTAAGTTGGAAAGATCTTTAAAATTCATCATAAATTTATAAATTAACTAACTTGATTTGATTTGATTAACCTGTAGCGTCAGTCCAATCGATAGACACATACTTTAATGAAAAAAATTTGATAGTAATTAGGTACCTTTTAATTATACTTTCTATGTTTTGTTTTGGATTTATTGATTTATTTTTCAAAAAATTAGGATATTTATGATAAAATACTTTTGATGATTTACTTTTTAAAGAGTCATACTATCTGATGCAATAATGCCAGGTGAATATGAAATATTATGTTCATTTTTATAAAAATCTGTTGTTTGTATTAACAATTCTTTTTTTGATTTATATAGAATGCTGAATCTTATTTCCAAAAATAGTTATTTTATATTTGTGGTCCAACAATCATATTGCTAAAATATGCGTATTTTTTAAAAAGGGATTTTCTATGAATTATAGTTCTATAATATGATTTATTAAGACGCACGAAGCAAAAACAAGAGCATTTGAAAATCAATGATATATTCAAGAAAATTATTCAGTATACCATGCGATCCATTTTCTTTATAATTTTTATTAGAATGGCGTGATAGATACCTTGATAACTATTAATTGGTGATTATCTAATAAGTAGGTTTTTTTAAAATCTATCTGATATACAAAAATTCAATTACTAGTCACAATATTTGGATTCAGAACTTGGCAGACATGAAGATTATATTTTGTTCGGTGAAAGAATTATTTTATTATTTATTATTTAGTAATATTATTAATTTATAATCTATAAATATAATTTATTGATCAGTTAACGACGAATTCCTCCTGCAAACATCAAAAACCTAAGAAGGATCGAGCCACGTTTGTTGATTATCGGTCATATAAATCATAACAAATGATTGATAATTCGCTTGTTTGAATACTTGTCTGTTTGTCCAATTGGGATATTGGAAAGAATGATTCAAATCTCAAATAAAATAGATTGTTTCATTGACAAGATTTATGTATGTTTGTTAAAAGCATCGATATTGAAGGCGGAGTTACATGGTCTAACCCGTTCTTCCAACCGTGAATAATTTATACCAAAATCGAACTTCAAATGGATTCTGATGTTCTTTATTTGATTAAAGATGCACATCAACAACTTCTCAAAAGAAAAGTAGATAATATGGACTGTGCAATTACTGAAGAAGACAGATAATGAGAATTCACTGTAATATCATTATGGGCTGGATTTTAATTATAAAAAAAAGGAAAAACTTTCAATAAATATATTCAGGTATAATTTTATTGATTTATAAGTATGGATAAGCATGTGTCGTCATTAATTAATAAATTATATAAATTTATAGGGAGTTCCGATTTTGAAAATGGAATTATAATTATTTATTATTCATCATTTGCATCTTACAAGTAATGGCAGGTATATTTAATATCAGTTTTTGTTATCAATCCGATGACTTTTGAAGTGAAATAATGGTCCTTTTACCTTAAAAATTTAAGATAGATTTACGATTGAATCGCGCAATAGAATTAGATATCTCATTTATTTACCGAGAAATACTCGTAAACTTTTGAATTTACAGCTTGCCATGGATTCAACTATAAGGGATAAAATGATTGGATTCATTTTTGAGAGGATGTTCGTTTACCTAAAAAAAAAAAATAATAATAAATAAATATATTAAGGTAATTTTTTTTCACTATAAAAGATTTTCAAAGATTTTTTTTTTTGTAAACCATTTTTAACATAATTTTAACATACTTTATTATCTTCCATAATTACATAAATCTATTCTTTTGCGAAATTTCAAATGAGATTCTCCAGTATTAGGATGAGAATATTATTATGAAAGGGAGAAAAGTTGGTAGATATTTCTAAGGTTCATCGCAATAGTCATAATTGTATAGTTACCTTGTTATATTTCCAGCCCAATTAGTAAGGATTCATTCGATTGAGATTTTATTATTTTTTCAGCGTTTGCTATGAATTTTTTTTTTAAAAAAAAAAAACCTGTTTATCAAATAACTAAATATGGAAAAAAAATCATATAATTGATGATTGTCGTGCATAATTCAAAAATTTAATGAATGTTATATATAATTTTTTTTTTTTTTGCTTAATTGAATTCCTTTAAAACTATAAAAGTATAATTACTTTTTAAATAGATCATTTAAAATAATAATGTATGTTATTAGTTTATAATTAAAAAAAAATAATTTTAGTTTTATTAGTCTGAAATATTATAAAGGTTATAAAAAGTATTTTTAAATATAATTTTATTATATAATTTATATTAATAATTGAATTAAATATTAAAGTTTATATCTTCAGTTTTTTACTTTTTATTAACTAATATTTTTTTTATTAAATAATAAAGCTATTATATAAAAAATTATTTTATTTAATTATACTTAAATAATTCACTTATATTTTATTTTTTAAAAAAAAATAAGAAATTATTACTATTTCAGTTTATCATATTTACAGCTAATTTCATAATTCATTGATTATTAATATCATTAATAATTATTCAGTCACATTCAGTCACAATATTTTATAGTAATTTTATTATAAAATATTCGCAATTTATTAGTGATCCACGAATTATAAAATTAGCTGTAAAAATAATTTTAAAATTACTAATAAATAAACAGTTAATTATATGTTATTTAATATATATATTTTTTATATAATTAATATTTTATATAATATTATAATATTATACCTTTAATAGTTTTGCTTTAAATTCAAAAGGAATTTTACTTACTAATTAAAATTAGTTATTATACAAATAAATATTTTTATAATAAAATTTAAAAAAAAATTCTATATTAATTAGCTTTTTATATTAATTTAAGATCAAAGTTTTGAATATTTTTTAATAAAAGTATTTTCTTTATAAAAACTAAAATTTATAATTTTTATTTATTATATTATTAAAAAAAACTTTATAAAATATAAATTTATATTTAATATTTATTTATATATTTAAATATTAAAAAATCATAAATTTAAAGTTAAAATTTTGTATATGTTTAATATTTTAATTAGTAAAAATGAAATTATATAAATTTATAATAATAAATTTTATAATATATTTTAACTAAAATTAAAAAAATTGGAAGATTCTATATAAAATTTTGTATAATAATTATGACTAAATTTGAAAAAAATAATTAACATTTAAAAGATAATAATTTTTTTAAAAAAATAAATAATATTAGAAATTTCTAAACTTTGTTTTCTTTATTTTTATAGCTAAAAATTTTAGCTACAAAATCTTTTCTAAAAAAAATTAAAATTAGATCTTTCTTTGTTTTAATTTTTTTAGTTTTTTTTTATTAAATTTATAAAATTATTTTATCTTCTAAATATTATAAGCAAATTATTTATCATATTATTCTAGTTTTTTATATATAAATGATATAAAAAAGTAAAATTATAATAAACAAAAAAAATCTTACCTTTTTTTTCTTAAAGTTAAATATTTGAAAATTGTTCATAAAAGAAAAAAAAAATAACAAATTTATTATAAAATCTAATATTTATAAAAATGTCAATTTACTTAATTAAAAATAATATGATTTCAAATTTTAAATTTATATAAAAATACATAAGTTTCTATTTATTATACTAATTAATCAATATCAATAAATAATATTCTAAAAATAATATAGTAAATAAGCATATATTTAATATTATATATATATATATTAATCAATTAATTTTTATTAATAACTAATTTAAAAGTAGTTTACAAAATTTTTTATAAAAAAATATTATTCTTAAAAATCATTTATTTTTAATTATTAAAGAAAAATCAAAAAATTGACTATATTAAAAATGTGTAGAAAAATTTAATGAATTTATAATCTGATATAATAAAAAGAAATATAATACAGAAGTTTATTGAATTTTAAAATTATATTCAAACATATACTATATAGGGAAAATTCAGAAAAATTATTATTTTTTTAAATTTATGAACTTCTATTATAATTAAATTATACATAAGTATTTATCTCTTCAACTATATAGCAAGCAAATTTGCTTATAAAATTAAAAAAATATATTAATTTCTTTATAAAATATTAAAATATTAATTTTTGTAATGTTATTATTATATAAAAAATATAGTTTAATATATTTTTTATCAATTTTATTAACAATAATTTTAAGTTTTTTAAAAGGTTTTTAAAATAATTTAATTTTAAAATTAAGTTTCAAATTTTTATTATAATAATTTTTTAAATTTTTATATGTTTGTATACTAATTAAATCATTTTATCCATTTTATCATTAATTAAAATCATAAAAAAAACTTCTTAATAAATTATAAAATTTTTAATAATATAAGTTTTATTTTATAAGTAATTTTATAATATTTTATTATGATTAATATAATAAAAAATAAAGTTAATCATAAAATTTATTAATATAATTTTTTTTTAAAAATTACAAATTTTTAGCTTCTAAATATTTTAAATAACATTAAATTTTTTATTATATAATTAAAAAATAAAACTTGCTATAAAATATTACATATTTATAAAATTAATTTAAAAAAATATTTTTTAAAAATATTAATTATTTTTAAAAGTAAATTAGAAGAAAATTTATAATAAATAAGCAGGTAAATTTGACTGTAAAATCCTATAATCTAAGGAATAATTTACTTTATTAATAAATCATAAATCTTTAATCTTTAAGAGCTTATACTGATTTTATTAAATTATAAAGTATTTATTCTAATGAAAATATAGCTAAAAAATTAATTGATATATTAATATATTAGATATATATAAGATTTTTATAAAAGTTTGTAAAATTATAAATATTTGTTTTTTATTTTTTTAATTTTATATTACAAATAGATATTATACATATAATTAATTGATTTTATTGATTAATTATATTACAATTAATTATATTTTCTAATAATGACATGATATTTATATATAAAATAATATAAGGTTTTTACAATAGAAAGGAGAGAAACTATCAGAAAAATCAAAAATAAGTTAATGTTAAATTTGAATATATTTTAATCTAAAAATCATATTTGGCATATAAAAGTAAAATTAATTTTTTTCAGCAATTTTACTTCTCATTATTATAAAGGTTTTATATAATCAATTCTTTATAAATGCATTCTACTTAAAATCAAATAAATTATATATTTATAAAATGTATAAATTTTATTTTATAAAAGTATAAAAAATTATTTATTTAAGATAAAATATAAATAAAATACTGCATTATTATCCATTAATGGTTTTGCAGGCAAATTTGCCTGCAATTTTGAAAATTAATAATTGATCGCTAAAAAAAAAGATTATCTGACATCTGAGCCAATTATTTATTAATATAAATTAGTTATTTTTGTCAATATCTATTAATACATTAATAATATTTGAATATTTAATCATAAATATTTTTTTATTTTGATAGTGACTCAGGCTCAAATTAATATCTAAT
>CAMKVN010002694.1:0-12681 GCA_946474995.1 Funneliformis geosporum
TAATTATACAAACAACTTTATTAGAATATAAAAAGAAAGTATATTAAATAAAATTAAAGATGTTTTAAAAAAAAAAATAGACAAAAAAAAAATTTTTTTTTAGATATTTTATTTCGTTTAATTTGATTGGTTGACCCGAATTTTATTAGGTCGGATCATAAGCTTGACCCGACCTAATGTTGACCTGAAAATTTGTCTACCCGACTTGGATTTTTCAGGTTGGATTAGGTCGGGTCACAGGTTGACCTGACCTAATTCGGAGCTCTAATAATAGTTATTCTGAAGTTAATTAATATATATGCATAATATAAGAACTATATATCAAAGGAATTTGTTTCTAACATCAATTTTTATATATTTATCTAGTTCAATGTTATAAATAAAACTAGTTAGTATTAGTTGATCAACTTTGTATTAGATAGATATATTTAAATACAAGTTGAATAAAAAGAAGAAAAAACTAAATCAAATTCAATGTATACTTTAAAAATATTTTAAAAATGTTCTGTAACTGTTCAGGAATATCATAAAGATGTTATAAGAACTTACAAGATCATATTCTCTACTTTTTAATTTTCTTATTTATTTGTGTTGCTTGTATTAAACTTCATTAAACATATTCTTCAAAAATAAAATCTTTAATTTAATTCAATCAAATTTTTCTACAATCTTTCTCTTCCAAATCAAATAAAGCTAAAATAATAATTGATTCTCATTATGTTACATTAAATATTATTATTATATACTGTATATTATACTGTATATAAATATTTTATATTAAAATTACTTTTATTTTAGATTTCCCATTTAATTAAATGATATATTTAAATTAGATATGATATTCATGATGAAGATAATATAATAGAATCAGCAAAACATTTATCTGATATAAGGATGCTATCTAAACTACTAAAAATTAGTTTCAGTTAAATAAAACTAGTATTAGTAGTTTTAGCTATTAACTAAACTAGTTTTAATTATTCTAAACTACAAAATTTTAGTTTTAGATAACAATACTAACCTGATACATCATTAGCAAATTTAGAATTAAATCTAAGTCAATTTGAATTTGAAAATAAAAATTCAAGTAATATTTGCAAAAAATAAATAAATTCAAAATTAAATATTAAAACAATAAAGATATTTTACTGGAAATAAACAATTTCTAATGAAATGACAGATTATATAGAATGAATTTTCAATTTTCTATGAGATAAATATTAAAAAGCAATCAAAAATTAGAAGGAAAAAAAGTGAAAAAAAATGAAAATGAAGGTAAAAAGTTGTTGAAAAGTTTTTTTAAATAGAAATCTTAATTAAAAAGATAAATGTTAGCAAAGGATATGTATAATAAACTACTATTATTTGTTAAGTCTGATGAATTGAAAGTTGAAGATGTCTCTAAGATAGTGACAATATAAAACTGGATTTTAGTATGCATGAATATTCAAAAAATAAGTTACAGAAAATATGGTAAATAATGTATCATAATATAATATAATAAGGAAAATTTTGTAAGTATAAAATATTGATAATTAAGAATAATATTTATATAAAAGATAAAAATAAAAATAAAAAAAAAGCTAAATTAAAACTAAATAAAGTTTTAAAAACTAAAAAAAACTAAAATTAACTTACTTTTAATTAAAATTATTTATAAAATTTAAATTGGCTAAAAATTTATGGTTAGAATTTTAGCATTGATCTGCATAAATTATAATTATTAAATTTCTTCTATTTGAGTGATGATAATCTATTTCTACATATATTAAATATTATAAAGTTTATTAAAATTTATTATTTTTATATAAATTTTATTTTAATAATTATATTTTTATACAATGTATAAATTCACGTGCATAACATGCACTTGTGCACATCAAAAAATTTTGTGCACAAACTACATCATAAATATGTGCACATTTTACACATAAAAAATTTTATTTTTGCATATTTTGTGAATAATAATAATACAAATTGTGCACATTTTGCGCATATTATAATGCATATATTACACATATATTATACTATTAGTTATTTGGTAAAAATAAAAAAATTTTTTGTAAGCTGAACTTTTTTTATGATGCAAAATTTCTCTTTTATAGTTTTGAATACTTAGACAATTAGATGAACCAGACTTAAGTATGAGAAAAGTCAGATAATTTTATTAAAAATAAATATTAATGTTTCTTTTTTATTTAGTATAGCGAATTATTTCTTTTGTAGAAAAGACTGGACTTAGTCGAATTGAATAGATAAATTAGAATGAATTTGGATGTGTATTAAGAAACGTTTCTAATGTTCTTTCTATAGATGCTGGACTTCTTGGATAATTGAACTTTACAGTAAGTGTAATTGAATGGTTGGTGGATAGGTATGTAATACTATTATGAAATAACACTAATTATATTTATTTATTTTAGTTTCTTAGCCTTTCTTTCTTTAGAATGAAATGGTAGGATTATAATAGAAAATTAAATAAAATAATTAAATAAAAATTAATAATCTGGTTATGTCAATTTAGATTTGAAACAAATGCCAAATTATTTCAGAGCATTTTTTTTTCTCACACCTTTTTTTACTTTTTTTTTCATTCGCTCACCTTCAATTTTAATAATTAATTTTATAAGTTTCAATTCAAAATGTCACAACAAATAACAAATTTTTTCACATTTATTGAATTAACTGAAACTACTCCTCCATCTACGCTACAACCCAATTCATCACATATTCCTTCTAGATGTAGTCCTCGCAATCATAATAATAATAAAAAAATCTATAATATACAAAAAAAAATATCAAAATCCTAATGTTTAAAAAAAGAAAATTTAACTTTTAAATTATCTTGGCAAATAAGAAGACTATGATTAGAACAACAAATTATTGATAATAAAATTTTATGTTTTGTACTATTTGTCAAAAAGCAAAAGGTAATAGTTGTAATAATTTATGGGTAACATCAGGATGTGATATAATAAAATTAGAATTTGTTAAAAGATACGAAAATTCAGTTGAAAATAGAAATTCTTTACAAATTCTTAGTTCAAGTCAAACTATTATTAAAGAAGACGTAAATCAAATATTAGGAATGGGTATGAATAATGTAGTTACTCAAATACATAATATTTATTTTCTTTTTTCACAAAATATTGCTATGAATATTTATCCTAATTTAGCTAATTTAGTTAATTATCAAAAAGAACACCCTACTTCTATGATTAGTGATATTCCTTTACAAGTACTCTGATCACTAACTTTATCACAATAAAAAGCCTTAAAAACGCTTAGATTTAATTATGCAACATATACAAACAAAATTAGTGAACATGAATTATTAGTATCTTTAACATATCCAATAGAAGAAATATTAATTAATGAAATTAAATCATCATCATATTGGAGTTTATTAGTAGATAAAAGTAACATAATATCAACTGGCGAAAAAATATTAGCTTTAGTTTCAAAATACATGATTAATAGTATTCCAACTTTACACTATTTAGGAATTACTGCAGTATATGATACTTCTGCAGAGTCATTACTTAAAACAATAGATTTATTTATTTTACAAAAAGATTTATTGGCAAATAAATTGTATTATTTGAAAAGTGATAGAGTATCAAATAAGGTTTGTATTTAATTAATAAATATTTTATTGATTAATTATTAATTTATAATATACTAATTAGTAATTATTTATTATAGGAGTTAAAAATGGATTAGCTGCTTTATTAAAAAAAGTGAAATTCTTACCTATCATCTAATCATTGTATTGCATATCAGTTGCATTTAGCAGCTAAAGATGCTATAAAAAAAGTTTCTTATTTTAATAGTTATAAGGAAATTGATAAATCTATTTACACTTATTTTTCTAATTCTTACAAACTTATGTATGAATTAAATCAATACAAGAAAGTAGTAAAAATCCTGATTTAGCAATTTTAAATATTGTTGATACAAGATGGCTTTCTTAGACACTAATTATTAATAATTTTCATCAAATTCTTGATGATATTCATTTGGCATTAATTCAATAAAAAGAAACAAATTTATTAGCTAATTTTTTATACCAAGCACTTACAACTGAATTTTATATTTTCACAAAATTTTTGGCTGATATTCTTTCAACTTTAAGATCTATGATTTTAGTTTTTCAGTCAGATTATGTATCTTTAGCTGAAACTCGTCGACAATTATCAATGACAATTGAATCTATAGCATCAGATTTTATTGGAAGTCAAAATTCTTTACTATATTATGAAATTCATTTAAATAATTTATAAATAAATATGATTTATCAGGCGATGATTTACCGGGTAAATATTTTAATTTTAATTTTAATAATTATATAATATAATAATTTATCATTTTTTATTTATTTATATTTTATAGTTACTATTAATCAATTTACGCAAGCAATTATTAAAAGTTTAAGAAATAGATTTTTAGATTCTGCTTTATATTATTCAATGAGAATTTTAGATTCAAATGAAACTCCTAATAATCAGAATGAATTAAATATTTATGGAGAAAATGAAATCAAAACTTTAGTAGAATTTTATGAAAAACCTAAAAAAATGAAAGCAATATTGTATGTAAAACTTTATTAAATGGAAATGCTCTAATTAAAGAATAGAGGATAGCTCACAATATTCTTTGTGATTACAAAGATTTTCAATTTATTGAAGCATAGTATCGTATTTTTAATATAATATTAGTTTTCATGATCAATTTCCCAATTTAATAAAACTTATTAAATTAGCCTTAAAGATGGTTCTCATAATTATTTTTAAAATTTTTACCTAGTTGCAACTTAAGTTGCAATACTTTAAGTTGCAACATTTTATGAATTTTTATATTAAAATAAATTTACAAGGAGTTGCAACCAAGTTGCAACTTACCGAGTTGCAACTTCTTAATTATGGTGCTCATCTTTAATTAGCCTTAATAATTCCATTATCAAATAGTGTTATTGAACATGTTTTTTCACATCAAAATTTAATTAAAACAAATTTGCATAACAAAATGTCAATACAAACATTAAATCTTCATTTACTTCTTTCTTTAAATAGTCCTAAAGATTTTAGTAATTATGATTATGAAAAAGCATATACTTTTTGGAATGGGATTCCTAGATTTAATCAAAAATAGTTATAACTATTTGTTAATTTTTTTTTCTGTAATTATTCTTTAACTTTTTGTAAATAAATATTATAATTTGATATTGAGCACATTTAATACACATTAAATTTTATCTATAAACATTTTATGTACATCTTTCGAATGTTTAATAGTATACATATTATGCATATGCTATTTTTAGAAAAATTCTGTGTACATTCAAATTATTTTGTGCACATATGATGTCATAAAAATATGTATACTGTGCACATGATTTTTGGTTTAGATTTTACACACTGTTCTTATATATATATATAAAATTTAACTTCAATTTTATAAATATATATTTTAAATTTATTTTTTTAATTTAAAAGCAAATTGCTTTTAAATTTGAAGTTAAAATTATTAAATAGATAAAACTTATAAAACTTAAATTTAAATTTTATATATGATAATAAAAGTAAATTATTATTATAAAATATAATAATATTTAAAATACATATAAGACTTTTTTAATTAAAGAGAAATAAATATAGGAAAAATCAATTTTACTTTTAAATGCTAAATAAAATTTCAGATTAATATATAGGAGGCAGTTAATAGAAAAGGGGGAAATCCAAAATTTTTGTTAATTTTAATTATTAAGCTAATTTTGTACAATTGACTAAGATCAGCCAAGTGTCCAATAATATAAATTTTGATCAAAATTTGGATTTTTCCTTTTCTATTGACTGCCTCCCATATGTTCAATTTTAGTAAATTTCATTTATTCTAAATTTTTTTTTTTTTATTATAAAAGTCTCATATTGTTATAGGCAGTTCTTTGGGACTGCTTAAATGTTAAAAGCGTGGTAAGGTAAGCAGAAGGTATAAGTTTATAAGTCGATATGGATTGAGTCAAAAAGGTCGATTGTTTATTCAATATGTTTTAACAAATGAGTATTGCCTCTGTCAGCGCTCTGTACTGTGCAAATGTTTTATATTAAATCAAACTATCTAAGAAAGTACTCTGACTATTCTAAACTTACTTCAAAATTTTCTTCTGTTAACTACTCTAAGACTCAAGGTATATTTATATAAAAATGAATACATAAAGTGTCCGAAGACATATAGAAAATATAAATAATATAAGAGATATAATAACTAGAATAAATATATAAAATATAAGAGATATAAGCAACAAAAGATATACAGTATATATAATATAAGAAATAAAAGAAATATATAAAATATATGATATAGAAGACATATATGACATTTTAGTTACCGCAGTCATATCTGTCATCTGAGTCATCCATATCATTTTCATATAACAATATCATATCAATTAATAATACAAGAATTTTAAAATAATTTATTTAATAATTATTATTAATTTTATAATATAAATAACCAAATTGAATGATTAATATAGATTTATTTTTTATTAATTTTAATATTTTATATTAATATAAAGATTAATAAAGTTAATTTTAAATATGAGAGCTTTGCAATAGAAAGGAAGAAAACTCTAAAAAAATTAAAATTTTACTTTTTAAGTTAAATATGATTTTTTTTTGTAAAATAAGTTCAAATTCAACATTAACTCAAAAAAAAAAAATTTTTTTAGAGTTTCCTCACTTTCTATTACAAAGTTCCCATATATTAAAAATTAGTTATCAAACTAATAATATTTTTATAATAAAATTTATAATGTTTTTTTAAGTAAAATTAAAAAAAATTACATTAATTAGTAATTTTTTGTATTAATCTAAGATCAAAGTTTTGAAAATTTTTTAATAAAAGTATTTTCTTTATAAAAGCTAAAATTTTTAATTTTTATTTATTTTTTATTATTAAAAAAACTTTACAAAATATATAAATTTATATTTAAAACATTTATTTATATATTTAAATTATTTATGTATAAAAAAATATAACTAAATTTGAATGAAAATCATTACCATTTAAGGGATATTATTTTATTACAAATAATTTCATTATTCTTAAAAAAAAAAATAGAGATTATTTTATAAAATTAGTTTAAAATAAGTGTATTAATTAAAGTAATCTTATTTTATTTAAATTAACATTTTTATATTGAATAATTTTTTAAATTTATAATAGTAATATAATTAAATAGATAAAATTTTTTGTTAAAAAAATTGGTAGTGTTAGTTATTAAAAACCTTAATATAAGAAAAGTGATTTAATAATACAGATTATGAGAAGGAAGTAAGAAAATAAGAAAAGAACGATTAAATGATTATTTATTTCAAGATTGACGGTTTCAAAAAAGTTTCGCATTTATAATTTGAACCAAATGAAGTTAAAGGACAAAAAATTAGAATTTGCAAATAAGTTAATCGCATCCTGAAAATAAATTTGTGGCACTATAAAAAAGTCTGATGTGAAAAATTTTTTTTTGATCAAAAATCTTAAATCAATTTATTTTTAACAAATTTCTTATTTTTACAAATCATGACTGACACACCACCTACTCAATTTGCTTGTAAGTTGATCAAACAGAGTATTTCTTGAATGTATTTCGACTAAAAAAAAATTTTGTACTTGTTTAATAGATCGTTCGGCTAGTAATTTGGGTTTAGTTTTTGGACACCCAAATTATAAGCCAGTAAAAAACTTTCAAAAGTATATATTAAAAATGAACTAGTTTGAGTAGTTATTGTCAATTTTCATTTTTTTTTAATAATATTCCTTATTTTATCTATACCTTCAATAGTCCCGGTGGCAACGTCAAAACTTTTCAATATAGTAAGGATGGTAAATATCTTGGTTGGGCCTCTCCGGAAAGGTAAATTTTCAATTGATTTGTTTTATTTGTTATAGCGAAAAAAAGATACTTATTTAATTCAATTTTTTAGCGTAAAAATCATTGATACTGAAAATGCTCAACTTAAGAGTGAAATTCCAAAGGAAAAAAAGGTGAAAGGTGTTGATACTGAAACCGTGGATGAAATTCCAAATGAAAATATTGTTGATGATGATGCCAAAAACGCTCAGCTTGCGAGTAAAGCTCCAAAGAAAAAAATCGTTGAAATCGGATTCTCACCAAAAGGAACATATATTTCTACTTGGGAGCGTCCAGGTGAGTCAAATCAACCAAATTGTGCCATTTTGCTTATTATTAATCTAATACCTTACGTTTATTAAAAAAAAAATGTATTTATATTGACCCATATTAGTTAAATTTTCTGATGGTTCAGTTCATAAGAATTTGATTATATGGGAGGTGCTTACTAGAGAGGAATTGATTTCTTTCACTCAAAAGAGTCAGAACAATTGGTTAGTTAGTTTGTTGATTCTACATTTTATAAAATATATATGTTTGTTAAAAAATTCAGTTAATATTTTACATATAGGAATGTTCAATGGACTGAAGATGAAGCGTTTTTTGGTCGACTCGTTACTGGAGAGGTCCATTTTTATGACAGTAAACGTTTGGATAAAGGAATTCATAGTAAATTACGTTTGGAAAATATTAGCGATTTTTCTTTATCACCCGGAAAGAGTCCCTCGATAGGTGTTTTTATCCCAGAGAAAAAAGTAAGCCAATTTTTCTTAATACATAGTTCAATTATTATACTTTCTAAATTTCATAATGATGGTGTATTATAGGCCGCACCTGCTATTGTTAGAATATATTCCATTACCAACTTTAACGCTCCTTTGGCACAAAAAACTTTTTATAAAGCTGACAAAATCCAAATGCAATGGAACGATTTAGGTACTAATCTATTAGTTCTAACTCAAACTGATGTAGATAAATCGAATAAATCATATTACGGAGGTAACTATTCCGTTTTATTTATTTATTATTTACTTTTCGTTTTTTTTTTTTTTTTAAAAAAAAAAAGAACTTAACACGAGTAATTGCTAATTTTCTCCTTAGAAACAAATTTGTACTTTTTATCAGTAGCCGCCAATTACGATTGTCGCGTTGGTCTTGGTAGTTATTTAAAAAATTTTTTATTATTATGTACTTGATATGATTAATAATATAATGTGAATTAATTAACAGACAAAGATGGTCCAATTCATGATGTTACGTGGAGTCCAAACTCAAAAGAATTTGTAGTTATCTATGGTTGTAAGTAATCAATTTATTTATTTATTTCTTTGTTTGACAGTATTTAATAGATCAATAATGAATATGAATTAGATATGCCTGCAAAGGCAACGTTATTTGATCATCGCGCAAATCCTATACATGAATTCGGTACCGAATTTCGTAATACTGTTAAATTTAATCCTCAAGGACGACATATCCTTTCATTATATTTATGGCAAATATTATACATTCATTCAAATACATTAGAAACTTTATAATTCCTTAACGTCATTGATCTTTATGGTATATTTCTGATATCTACTGATATTTATTGCCGGATTTGGTAATTTAAATGGAACAATGGACATTTGGGATCGTAATTCATTGAAAAAGATAGCAACTGTAGAAGCTCCTAATTCGTCGGAATGTTTCTGGTCACCGGATGGACGTTATATTATAACAGCGACATTAAGTCCACGACTTCGAGTGGATAACGGTTATAAAATTTGGCATTATACTGGTGGTTTGGTACATAGTCAGAATATTCAAGAATTATTACAGGTTAGTTTTTCTTGAATGAAATATGAAGTCCTATAAAAAAAATATTATATTGATTATGTTATTAAATGCGTTTATAGGTTCAATGGCGGCCCGCGAGTGTTGAATTTTATCCTATGCGACAGTCTTTATCTCCGGCACCTGAAAATGTCAAGAGTTCTACGTCACCTACAAAACCTTCACGTAAGTTCTTTTGTTATTAACTTATATAATTTATCGACTGTCGAGGTTATTATATTTATATATTATATTTATTTAAACAGCTATAAAAGCAGGCGCATATTTACCACCACAAGCACGTGCCCGCGGTACACCAGCTGCTAGTATTTTCAAGGCACTCTTTTACACCGTTTCTTTATCTTTTCTTACAATATATTTATAATTGGTTACTTATCATTCTTTTACATTTTTGTAGCGTGAGGAAGAAACGAATAAAAAGGTTCAAGAAAACGGTGCCAAACCCGCAGGAACACCGGAAAGTAAGTACAATTATTATTGAACGTCTTTTATTTATTTATTTGTTGATATTAAATTGTATAATTAAAAATATGTAGTAATGTCCAAAGCTGCCGTTAAAAATAAAAAGAAACGTGAAGCTAAAAAGAGAAGAGAAGAAGAATCCGTCAAGGAAACTGTTGATAGCTCTGATGATAAAGGTCTTTCTTCTTTCATTTCATTAGATCATGATTTGAATTTATATTTTTGAATTTGCCTGAATTAACATTTTCGTAACACATTTAGAAACTTTAATAGTTTCCCCAACATCTCCCGTTAACAATGAGATAATAAATAATGGTATTCCCGAAGTGGTTAATTCAACCGATAATCTTATTGACACTGACACGGCAAAATCCGATTCCACACAGCAATCTACGAGCAATTTATCAGAAACGGATAAAAAGATTAGAAATTTAACAAAGAAATTACGACAAATCGCTGAACTTAAAGACAGACAAAAGAATGGAGATAAGTTGGAACTCACACAGGTAAATATTGATAACATGATAACATTTATTTTCGATAAGTAGTTGTATAAAATTTTTTTATTTCAGAAAAAAAAAATTGAAACCGAAGCAGCTTTGCGGAAAGAATTGGTACAATTAAATTCTCAATAGTGGTTAGATTACATTGAAATTGCATCAGGAAATAATAATACATGACATGTACAATTTGCACATTACACCATCACAAAATAAAAGCTATTTATAATTTTGGATAATTTTGCATTAATCACAAATAGAATTAATTTATAAAAAGCTTTAATGATTTTGTTCAAAATAAATAAATAAAGAATACCTGTTTCTCATTTTTTTCATTACGATTAAAATAAATAAAAACCAATTATTATAATCTAAAAAATTACGTCCATAAAGTTTATCCAAAATCACATGTAATTATCGGTTATTAGAACGTACTATAAATATATACCTTTAACATTAAAAAAAAACAACTTAACAAATAAACAATTATCATTTTACACATTTTTTATGACTAAATTGTGATATTTGACAGGACTATTTATACATTCCATAGAAACTGGATAAATTGTTAAATTGTTATAAAGATCAACCTGAGTATCTTATTTATGAAAGGCTGCTGATGTACTTGTAAAAAGTTTGCAAATAAGAATTCAAATATTACAAAAGTTTAAAGAGCTAACAAACTTTTAAAGCAAGTATACATATGATACATGTGTCTGTATGAGATTGGTTAAAGTTTGTATTTGTATATCCGTACAGATAATAGATTGCAGTCAATCATTTATTACTTCAAATAATATCTATAGATAAATAATTTTGTATGGATTATTTATGAATTAACCCTTATATTCATAGATAATTAGATATGAAGAATGATAACAAAATTGTTCTTCAGAATAATAATGTATCATTCTGAAGAATAATGAAAAAAAAATATTGTTCTTTTAGAACAATTATATATTATTCCAAAAGAATGATGAAAAAAATCATTTCTTTTAAAATAATAATAAAATAAATTGTTTTTCAAAATGATGATATACAATATATTCTGAAAAAACAATGAAAAAAATATTATACTATAATTAGTTATAATTCATTATTAGTATTTCTAACTCTATAAAATAACAAAAGAAATCTATATTTTATTTTTTAAAAAAATTGTTTTTTTAGAATAATTATGTATCATTCTGATAAAATAATAAAAAATAATTGTTCTTTTAAAATAATGATGTATCGTTATAAAAGAATGATAAAAAAGAATAATAATATATTATTCTTTGAAAGTAATTATATTGTTCTTTTGGGAATGATTGTATCAATATTCATATTATCCATATATCATTATTATTCATATTATCTGTATATTCATGAATAATATGAATATGAATTACCGTTTAATTTTTTTAAATATCCATATTCATGTTTAATTTTTATATGAATAACAGATATTAAATTTATATTATGAATATATATTTATGGAAATATAAAAATATACAGATTTAAACTCTAAGATTAATCGTTTAAAAAAATTTATTAGATATTTGCAGTTTTTCATAACTAGTAAGTTACAACTATTAGTGATACTTATAAGATCAGTTAGATTGTATTATGATTTTAATATATTATAATTAGAAGGTATAATAATGTTAACTGGTCCTTTAAAAGTTTGTTAGATTAATATGACTTTCTTAGGTATTAATTAATGCAAAAAAAATTTAGTATTCATTAGATTTAATTAATAATAATATTTTTTGGTCAATTATAATAGATAAATCATTTACAATGTAATGTAAGTAATATTATCTATTCTGATATTTGAATTAATGATATTAACATTTTTTTTTGTAATTCATTATGTTTTAGTTTTACAATTAATTTGCTTTATGATATGAATTTATCAGAATATGTATAAAAAGATAAATGATTGACTGCAATCTATTATCTGTACGGATATACAAATACAAACTTTAA
>CAMKVN010002695.1:0-12679 GCA_946474995.1 Funneliformis geosporum
TAATATTCGGAATTGCTTATTTTAAAATATGTGATTAGCGGGATTATTTTCGTTAATATGTTGTAAACGACGTCTACAATAATAGTATCGTAGTTTTTTTTTATCGTTACATAAAACAATTATCAAAAATCCGACGCCAATATACTACTTTAAACTATATAAATAGTTACGTTACACATTTATTGTGTAACAGCCAATTATGCAAATGTCCGGTATGCTGATCTGATTGGCTAAAAAAATCAAGTGCGATAATCATTTGTCAAAAAAAACTGGAGCTACGAACCATCTTTTTTAATAGAATTGCGCTGACTGACCAAATTTATCATTGATGGAGTATAAAAAGAGATTGCACACGTCTTTCACTTCCATTCCATCTTTACACTAATTATCTTTCATATATAATTATAAAAATTGATAAAACGAGTAAGAGAGTGAAAGAGATTGATCAAGCATTGATCGAAGCCTGAGTGTCACTCAATCACTAGCCAATCACATTGAGGGAGGTGCTTGAGAACGGCCTAAATCCACTTAAAGATGATTGCTATTTTTGGACTTGACGACTCATTATTATTGCCTACGTGCTTTTCTAATTGAGATATTCGTGACTCTTAAAGTTTGAAAATATTTCATCGCCTCTTCCATCTCGTATTTCAAAATCTGGATGCTTTGAATTCACGATCACGAACCACCTCCAAAGGTTTGCATATCGATCAGTCATTCATTGCCTTGACTTCTTTTTGCATTGAAATCTGTGTGGACAAGAATTGAGCTTTCTCGGTAAATAAATTTGGAATGAGCATTGTCATATCGGACCTGCTCAAAGTATTAAGGTTTAATTTACTAGCATCGTCATCGATTCCATTTGATGGAAATGACTGGCCATCGGGAATAGGTCTTGGATTTGCATCTCCAAGTATTTTGAACTGATAATTGTTACCCAATAGTTTTACTTGGCAATCCGTTAGCTTTGTTCCCATTATGAGTTTGAACTATATTGCGAAGAACCTGTGATCGTTGGTGCGATTGCTGTTTCTGAACTCATGGACCAAGAACTATTCGTAAAGTTTTCGAACTATTTTCAGTTATCATATTCCTTAAAAATTGTCGTTTCCTTAATTGTTTCCGTGAATCATTATGGGAAGATGAAATATTGCAGAATCAGCTGAATCGGCAACTCCTACCGAGAGTTCGAAAAAGAGTAAGAAGAATAAGAAAAAGAGCAACATTTCAGTTACAAATACACGCATTCACACGCATTCTTACATGATCAGTAGATAAAGAGAGTTAATGCAAAGTCTGCATCAAATCCTAAAATAACAAACCACAATGAAGATGTTACTCCTGAGTACCAAACAAAGTTTTCCGTCCAATTTCAATCTCCTCCCTATAACCCTTTAATAGTTTCTGTCTTTGTGACTCAAGTTTATGCGACGTTGATTCATAATTTTTGTAATGTTGTCATAATTGGATAGCTTCCCACATTTCACCCCCATCATTAAAATTTCCAAAATTTAGTACACATTCCCGTAAAAAATGATGGCATTTTGCCTAGCTTTTTTGAATCTCTTACGAAATACTTTATTATTTGCCTTTTCTAATCTACCTATCGTTGTTTTTGGGGATTCATTCTTATAAGGCTTCCTCGAGTGCTTCATGTTCTTGGAAATTATTTCTGTGCGTAATATTGACGCACGTTTAGATGCTAATAATTTAAAGTACTTCATGTTATTAGTGCTTCACCACATTTTTGACAAAATAATATTATGAAATTCTACATACAACACGCTCGCCAAGTAACCTTTTTTTTCACTTGCTTCTAAAATAATATTGTGTTGCGTCATTAACGGATTTTTCAATAAAACCTTCCTGCCCATAGCGAAATCACATTCTTAACATTATTAATATATGTTTGAAAAATCCTACACGTTCACGAATTTGTAGGGGACCTTTCTTGGATTTATCCGATTTTTTATAAGCTTCAGCAACTGGCGCCCAATACTCATGAAACAAAAGACATTCGTCCTGGTATAATTTTGTTTAATGCTTCCTCATTTTTACCCGCCTCCTTAAAATAACTGATCATTAAGTACTGTCCGAACAAGGTTAAGGTTTGGATTTGTAAATGAGATAAGTGAGAATGTTCGAATCCAATTACATCAATAAAAGATTTTCATGTTCGAGGATTGGTCGAATTCTACAGGAGCAAAGTTTCGAGTGATGGCCGTTTCATTAAATTATCCAGATAATTTAACCTTTTTCTCCATGTTGAAGAATCAGATCACAAAAGTATTGATGAATATCTGATGCGGCCGTTTTTGTTTCTTTACGTTGTTTCCTCCAATATCTCCGTTAACGTTTTGAGCTTTGATTGTGTTTTAACGCGCAAAGTTACAAAATTATAGTAAATAACAATAGGATCGGGTTCGAGTTCGGTCAATATTTCTGAAAATTAAAAGTTAGGGTTGCAATAAATGTTCAGTATGGCCGAGCGGTCTAAGGCGCAGCTCTCAAGATGCTGTCACGGAAGTGGAATCCCACTGCTTTTCCTTGAAATCGTAATAAAAAGAGTTTAAAATTAAAACAATAAAAATTCACGGAACATCGTTTTTAAAATTAAATTTTTTGAACTTTAAGATTAAATGAGGGTCATTGTTGGAATCGAACCAACTCAGCCTAAGCCAAAACCATTATGACCAAAAAAATATGAGCCACTACCACCCACTATTTGGTAGACCATTTTACCAATCATTATTGGTATTTCATATAGAGCCACTACCACCCACTATTTGGTAGACCATTTTACCAATCATTTTTGGTATTTCATATAGAGCCACTACCACCCACTATTGGTAGACCATTTTACCATTCATTTTTGGTATTTCATATAGAGCCACTACCACTTCATATTGGTAGACCATTTTAAAGTGCCACTACCACGACCTATTGGTAGACCAAGAAAAAAAAAGGAATATAAGTTTAACATTTCAAAGAGGTTCTTATATTATTAAGGTTTACGACACCTTAAAACAGGGAAAAATAGGGATAGGTACCATGCTACCATTCGACCCGAGGTTACTATCATGGTTCTTCACTTATCTCGGGTTGAGTAAGAAAAAAAATTTTTTTTTTGCCGAATTCCACTTGTATTTATAATAATTAAAGTTACACAGAGTCTAAGTTATTTATAGAACATTCGTTCGATTTGATTGGGTGACTTGAATTATATCATTCTAAGCCACCCGTATTGAAATTTGACTTAAAGGAATTTTTTATAAAAATGTCTCAACGAACGTGACAAATACGTAGACAGTGCTAGGGCGATTTCCTTCTACATTTAACTTTAACACCCTTTCTTCCAGCCTTCTCCCACTTCAACAGTACCTTCTTATACTTCCTTTCTTTTACAGCCCTTTATAAGCGTAAAAATGTGAAAATAAGTTTAATTTCGTCTCTACTGAAAATTTTCTATGACAAATAAATCATTTATTATTATTATTATTATTATTTGTCGGTTGTTTATGGTCCAAAGATTCATTGTTATTTTGTTTATTATTCTGTTAGTTCTAATAAGAAAGTTTTTCCTTCTTATTACTTGCTTAGGCTAAACTTTGTCGGAAAAGGTTAATCTCGCGTTCTAATGACATTTCGAAAACTCCCAAATTACAACCAAGTTTAAAGAAGAAAGTTTGCAAAGCTAAGTTTAATTGAGTTTTATTCTAACGAGGTTATGTTTAATTTCGAAAACTCTCGGATTCCAAACTATTCATTAAAGAAACTCTGCTATAAGGCAACTTTTATTGAGACAAAGCTTCGGCGTAAAAGGTTAATCCCGCGTTCTAACGAGGTTATGTTCGAAATCTCCTAGATTCCAAATCTTGCCCCCCAAAAAACAAAGCTTCATTTATGTAAAAAGAATAAATATGGATTATTTTTTGAAATTGGAGGAATCAAGGAAATATGGTTCAATAGTTTGTAATTTTTTTTATATTGCGCAAAATAATTAAAAGGAATCCTAAATAAAAATAAATATACAAGCTTATTACATGTGATTTAATTTTAATGAAACGATTTAATTCTTTCGCCAAAGATAATTTAGCAATTTAAAGACTGACGCAAAAGAAGAAACTCGACAGAGAGGAAATTCAATCGATATCTCGGTTAAGGATTTATAAATCACTTTTTCATCCATTCCAGATATGAAGTTGTAAATAGGGCTTATTTACTATATTAATAATTTAACTAGAAGGAAGTTATATGCGGGTTTAACAATGTTCTTTTTTTCCCCCAATACTATAGAGTGTCTCTATTATTAAGCATTAAGCAACGCAAAAAATGTTTACCCGTTTTCTTAGTAGAAATACTAAATGTTTTGTTTTTATTTGGCAATTTATGAAAGAAAAGAATACATGCATACTAATAAAAAAAATTAATTTGTATATCTTCATATTTATTTAATTATAAGTGATAAATATTTATGAAATGGGAAAAGAATTATTATAATAATATGTCGAGTTTTAATTATGACAGTATAAAATTATATAACTTCATTATCTATCAGGGTTCCGCAATATACACGATTATATACGAAGTAATAAATTATAAAAAAACCAATTTCTTTGATGGATAACGTACAAATTGCAATAAATAAGAAAAGGTTTAATAAAAAGATGCTAATATAGGTGAATTTATCCTTCAAGACTTAATAAGTAATAGTTCCTTTAACTTCGACTTTTTGATTTATCTTATTGTTCACAATAACTATCCACCCATTCTAAAAAGTTTTCGATATTTGAATTTTGACCATCGAAATCTAGTTGGATAAATTTTCTTGACATTAACATTTCTTTAATATTATCTACAATTTTTGGAATATTCTTTACATTTTTAAGACAAGAAACCAATTGTTCTGCATATTCCAAATTGTCTGCTCGTAAAAAACATTCGATAGTGAGTTGTCTTTCGTTAGATCAAGAGTCGGTCCCAGAAATATTGCTCAGTTTCTTTCCAGGTGAAGTCCGTGTAATATTGAAGATGTCTTTTTTAATGTCATCATAGTTAAAAAACATTATAATTATTATTTTTCTATTATTATTGTATAACGAATCAATTCCAAGAATACAGATTCTTTGCCTCTCGCTTGCATATGCATGTTTGGATGCGATTTATCTTCAAATATTTGAAACGAGCTAAAAAAATATTAAGAAAATTTTAATGATTCATTGTCAAATAGTAAATAATGAAAAATATGATTACTAAAATACGTTTGTATATGCAACAATCTTCAACGTACATTTTAATTAAATATATTATACATCATACAAAGAGAATTTCTACTTTTTATAATGTTGATTCTTGAAATATAACCTATTAACGTGTCAACAGCATATTTTTATATTCAAAAATTGATTAAATGCTTTTACTTTATATTAAGTTCAATTATTTTTTTAAAGATAAATAGATACTTAACTGTTTCAACACATTCCATATTTAAAATACTTGAAAATTGAAGGTATATCTCTCTCTTATCGGATTCGAAATTTGAATTCACAAATTTCAACTTTTACTGAAACATAAAAGAATTCAACGCTTGGTCGAATAAAAAGCTCAGTTTAAAAGGGAATAGAGTCATCTAATTTTATGTTAAATTTCGAGTAGATAAATATGATGGAATAATCTTAAATATAAATTGTAAAATCTTGCGTCGTTATAACTTCGATAAATCATCTGCACAAGAATGATAACCGAAGGTTGAATTTAATAACGTACTATTATAATAAATAAAAGATCAATTGATTAAATTGATTAGCATTTTATTTTATGTTTTATATTAAAAATCGCTCAAAACTTACATAAATTTAATAAATCGTATGGCGTGAATTCTTACGTCTTCCATAAGATATAATTTGCAAAGTTCCGAATTGTAATAAGCACATCACAGTTTACGTTGTTTATGATTATCTATCGTCATAATAATCTTATTTTTTCGATGAGAACAAAATAACAAAAAAAAAAAATTCTCGTGATTTACATAATATCTACCTTTTCAACTTTCGTCATTTTGAGTGGTTGCGATTGTCCTTCACTGGTCTTACGAGGATTCCCGTTGTTTTTCCTACACGATTTGGTGAATTTTTCCTTTTTGAATTCTCGTCATTCGAAAAATTTGAAATTTGTTCGACGGGCATGAAGCATCCGGCGAACAAGTAAAATTTGTATTATGATTTTCAATCAAGGTTTGAAGTTGAGGAGTTGGCAATCTTCTAGATTTATTGAGATCGAGAATAGATTGTGCATCATGACATTTAATATCGAATTTTTAACGTTTCCACTCTTTCGTGTTATCGAAGTAATATCACAATTTTCTTAATCGGCCTCAGTTTGAAGTTTTCCCTTGAAGATTTATGAAGGAAACTCTCCTCATATTCACTTTAGTGTTTGTTATTTAAATGGAGAAAAAAATAATGTTCAAAAGCTATTTATATCATTTATTTAAATTATTTCTGATTTCTGATTAACTTCCATATTCGGATGATAAAAGTGGTTTATTTATTGAGCTTAATAAGTTAAACGTGTTTTTCTGCCATGAAGTTTATAAATCAAGCTTGGTTAATTTATTACTGATCACAAACTATCATAGTAGGGCCAAATTAGTTTTAACAAATGGCAAAAGTCGTATTTTATTTATATAAATTTCTTTTAAATATCATATTTTTGAATTATCTTCAAACATTATTTTTAAATTGTCCAAGTATTTTGATGTCATACTGGATCGCGAAAGAAAAATTTAATAAGGTTGGTTTATTTTATAAAAATAACCTATATAGGTGATATGACATTCGTGAAATTTAATGCATGATCCCGGATGATCCCTCAAGATCCGGGGGAGGAATACATTTCTACCCTGGGGTTTTAACCAAAAATAATCCTGGTTGAATTCCGGACTTTTGAGTAGTCGGTTTGCATAATCGATATTCCTGCTTAGCCGTAACAGATTGACACAGAATTCTGGAAGTTTTGAGAAAGTATATAGTCGTTATGACTATTATATTATATGAAAAATTCTAACTTTTCGGTTCAGAGATCAGATCCTTTAACCGTTACACTTCGTATCTGGAAAGATAAAGGATTTTTTATTTTAGAATGCAAATGGTTATTCTAGGAATTTTATATAATTATCGGAAATGAATAGCTTTCTCTCTGTAAGAGATCACAACTGATTTTATAGAATCCCTTCACTTCGAACATAGCAACGTCACTTCCATACAATGAATTGAGATATTCGTCACAGAATAATTGTTATTGAACACGATTTGCCTCGAATTGATTATGTAATTTTCATATCAAAATTTGTAGCGCTTTTAGATCGTTCTTTTTTATATAAAACTTTTTGAAAAATTTCATCAATTCGTTTCGTTTGTTGGAAAAAAACAAAAATCACATTTTACGACCGATATAATAAACCTCAAATATATGCAAAGTAAATGGATTGATCATATATCATTGACTCACTAGGGGTCATTTTATTGAGAATTAAATATAATGCTAATACTAATGTTAAAATACAAACACATCATAAAAATAAATATTAAAATAATAAAATTGTCTTTCTAATAAGCGATTTTCGCCACCGACCAGCGGCAGCTACTCTCAACTCACGAACCAAAAACCCACGAGTAGTTAAAATTATATGAAAGGGTGACGCCCTTGCCGTCTCCCTAGTCCCGACCGTATATCTATTCATCTCGGAGGCCTCTATCGCGCCGATTGTACCTGACGGTTGGCGGACGAGCACCCCATCCATTTCCCTCACCACTCCGGGATCTATAATCATACAAAATTGATTAATTCATACTCAAACTAAATAAACATAAGTCGATTAATACTTACATATATTGTTTCTCTAATTTTTGCTTTGTATAACAAAGCTCGTTCCATCAACGACTACCTTTACATCTATTCCCCCGTCGTTGGAACCTCTGTATTATAAATAAAGAATAAAAATAAAAGTATATTAAGCATATGTGTCATAATAATCAAAAATCAAGTGGCGCGTTCACAGTCGCGTATGTGTGTTTGTACTTTTGATTCGTGATTCGTGTTTCCTACTCACGATGAATCCCTCAGGCGAGTAAGCCAGTGCAGGGATATCAGAACACTTACAGCCGAAACTGTGACCACTCCATTTTACACCGTCAAATAACTTTGCAGAGATACTCACCCTGTCCACTCTGGTTGATATCCTGCATCTATTAATACTTCAACGATACGATATTTCGTTCTAACGCTCTGCCTATTTCGCAAGAATTCATGTTTTAGGTGAGGTTTTGAAATTTTGTTGAAGGAAGGAAGAGTAGAGTAGAGTTTTTCCTTTAATTTTCTAATATATTTTTTTGTGACTTTTAAAAGTTTTATTAACGAAAAATTAGAGAGAGTGTGTGTGTGTGCGTTGTATTGAAATTATAGAGTTCCCCTTTAGTTTTTAATGATAAGAATATATTCATTATTACGTATGTAAACGTGTCGCAATACTTTTTGAGACTATAACCAACAATCATAGTTACATTTTTGTCAATTTCCCACATGCCAATAATGTCTAATAATAAAAATCGATCGATCGTTTTGATAGTTATGTCATATGTTAAAAATATGGCCTGAACAAAATGATTAGGTCACGAGTAAAGCTTTTATCATTTATGCAATGCATATTCCATTAAACATCGATATTTCAAGTTTATAGACATATAATCATACAAAAGAAATTTAATACGTTTAGAATCAAAATTAAGCGAACATTATTTTAATTAGCCAATTTGCTATTAAAGTCACGTTGAAGATCATATGTATGCAAATTGAAATCATTCTTTCCGTGCCTTAGGACTAGATATATTATTGTTGACAGCGCATTCCAATATTATATTTCCTGAAATGTTTATCAATTAGATAAAATTTTCTTCGATATAATTCTACTCTTTTTTGAGTTCCCGACTTTTATTCTGTTACAATATCCGTATGATATGATAAAAAAATTTGACAGCTTTATTATTTTTTTTATACATAATTTTCCGGAATTTTATCGTTAGCTTAAAAAGAAGCATCATACTAAACTAAAACAGAAATTTTATAATGCTGCCTATAGGTGGCGTTTTCAACAATAGAATACACCATACCGTGCTTACCGTTGAGAATTATGAAGATTATTCTGTAAAACTTTCCAGATTTAAATACGTTCGAAAAACTATTGTTAATGATTTTTCAAGACATTTTAGAGAAAACAAGATAATATTAATCAAATATTTCTTTACTTTAGCAGATTAGAAGGGTGGGTTATAAAAACGTTATACGTTACATTATTTTTTTTTAGTATGTATAACTATATATCATAGTTTTTATAAATAAAAAATAAAATTAGCTACGTAATAAATTCGAATATATATGTCGCGGATTGTGTAAACTAAGCAAAACAAACATCATACTGTTTCATATAGTTTAAAATCAAAAACACATAAACAATATTTTCCAACCATCAAAAGTTAATGTAACACCAATTTTATTTTTTTTACAATATTTTCAATTTGTTCTTTTGTTTGAGTACGTTCTCTTTTAAGAATTGAACTATCTAAATTTTGTCGTGATGATAACTTAACAGCTAGATTAGCTAGTTTAAATGTTACTATAATATCCTTATCTTCAATCCATCTAAAAGAAGAACCAGTTACTACAGTATTATGTACTAAATGCTTTTCAAATTGTTGTTGAGTAGTTTTAGAAAGAAGGATAATATACAAATTATGTTACTTACATTTATGATTCTGTTAAATAAAAAATTAAATTAAAAGAAGAGTTTATAAAGTAAAACAATTTTATATATAAAAAATATTAGTACTTACTTTTTTCTATATATGCATATTTTATAGTTGATTCAGAAATTTTTATTTTTGAATGTTTGAATGATCATCATTATTATTATTAGCATCTAAAAATATAACTGTTAATTCTTCCTTTGAGTATTAACTTAAAAAGTATAAGTATTTTTAAGATGATTTTTATAAAGTTTTGAGTATTCATTAATTCTTTATGAGGTTCAACAGGATTTGTATTATAGCAAACTAGATAAATACATGCTTTATTGCTTACATTTGTAAGCTTTAGTAATATTTTAAAATACTTTGTATACATATGAGGCATATGATCTATTAAAAATGTAATTTGTTATGCAAAATACACAAAAATTAAAGAGAAACAAGAGAAATATAGTATTTTTGCTTTATACATTTGGAAAAATGTTATGTAAAAGTAAAAAAATCAGATTGTTGCATATTTTAAAAAATCTCACTTTTTCAACAAATTAGAGATAATCATTTAAATATAAATCTAATCTTAAAATTTATTATATGTAATTATTATTATAATCATTTTATTGTCATTTATTTAAAAAAATTATATGACTAGTTATTTTACTAACTGTAAACTTTATGTAATTGCAAAAAAATTATTACGCTCATTTTGAAATGACTGATCATTTTGATCATTTATCATATAAATTTAAATGACTTGATCATTTGCTAAACCTACGTTGTTTAATATATTTAAAATAGGTTTTTTTGTAAGTAAAAGTTGATCTAAATTGTTTATAATAATAATATTCTTTATCATCTAAAAATAAATCAGAAAATAATAAAGCCTTTAAATTTAAATTATTTAAAGATATTGGTAGCAAAGTATTATTTGGCATTCTGACAAATCCTACTATTAGATATAAATAATAATAAACTTCATTGTAAATTTCAGTATTAAAATTAATATTTAGGATAATAATGTCATTAGATAAAAAAAAGTAGGGCAGAATTATTGTCAAATAGATGAGAAACATTTAGAAAATGATTGGTAATTTAAGAATCAGGTGAATTTAAAAGACAAGAGTAATTTTTAAAAATAGATTGTTTTAACCAATTTATAGCTTAAATTAAAGTATTATTAAGCTAAATATTAGAATTGGTTGAATTATCTTCAAGATAATACTGATTATTCTAGATATAATATCAAAGAATGCATATTTTTTGAAAATTTATCATTTCAATTAAAGTCTTATATTTTATATATATTACATTATATTCTAAATTTCTTCCTAAAGAAAATATATAAATACAGAAGATAAATTATTCGATTATTTAAGAGTATAACTTGAAGTTGATTTGAAATAAAATGAAGAAAAGAAAAGATATAACAAAATTATTTTAATAAAATCTTTTTTTTTTTGAAAACATAAGATGGTTTCAATTTTTTAATAGGATAAAAATCAGTAATATTAAAAACTTGAGTTGAAACATTTTTATCAAGACTAGTATATCTAATAGTAGTTTTCACTTAAAATTTTTCTTTATATTCTAAAATATACAAAATTGTAAATAATTAAGCTGACATTAAATAAATTTTTTTTTTAAACTAAAAAAATGTGGTTTTAATATTTGAGAGAATATTTGATTTTAAATTTTTTTAATTTTAAAAATGAAAAAATTCAATAAAATATTTTTAATTTTTTTTTAAAAAAAAAAAAATTAAATTAATATTCTGTTTTTTAAATTTTTAAAAAAAATTAAATTAATAATTTGCATTTTAAATTTTTTAAAAAAAAATTTTTTTAATTGTTTATTTGTTTATGTAAAAATCATTTTATTTTTCATAAAATTTAATATTGTTTATAATCCAAATATAAGCATGTTATTGTAAATTAACACAAAAAAATAGAAAATTTTATTATATTTTTTAAAAAAATAAAGTAATATGTAAGACAAATAATAAACAATTGAATGATTTTTTTTAAAGAATACAAAGATAAAGATATAACATATAATGTAATAAAAAATATACATACAAAAATATTGTATAAAAAATCTTCAAATAAAAAAAATAATTATAAATATACTATTACAAATAAATTAAACAATATAAAAATAAAATTTATATTATAAACAAAAAAATAAAATAAAATAAATTATTAAATTAAAAAATGTTACAAATGAAAAAACTATTTCAAAAATTAAATAAATTTATAAAAGATAAAATTTAATACATAATAAAAGAAACAATAAATTAAAAAGATAAAATGGGTTAGTACGTACAAAAATCAGGTTTTGATCATATGATTTATATAGTCCCGCAGCATGATTTTCGTACGTACTAACCCAAATATCAAATAAAAATATAACAAAAAAAAAGTTTATAAATTTGTATATTAATGAAAATAAAAATTAATCATAAAAAATATTTTAATTAATATAATATAAAAAAATAAAAATACAAAATACAAATAAAACAAATATAATACGATATAATATAAAATAATAAAAAGCATAACATAACAAATTTTGTATAAAAATTTTTTAAAAAAAAATAAATATAAATAAATATAATATATCATTACAAATAAGAAAAATAAAAAATATCATTTTTTTTATAATCAAAATCTCAAAATACAATTATAACATAGAAACATAAACAACTAACAAATAAAAAAAAATCTACAGTAAACTCTTGATATAACGAATTCTAAGATCTGGATATCAACTTCGTTATAAGCTTAAGTAGGGCAAATTTGGGGGTTCTAGGGTCAAAATCAAATAGATACCCAGAAAGTATTCAATCAAAGGCCAGAAGCCCTTCTAGCTATATGAATCATAAT
>CAMKVN010002696.1:0-12677 GCA_946474995.1 Funneliformis geosporum
ATTAATATGTATCAAAAATTTCAATTTTTTAAAAAATGTCTCAGAACCCCATTTTCCTAGCAAACTTCCTATATGATCTGTAATATGATTTTACTGAAAACGCTCTCATATATTAAGAATAATAACTGGCTAACTAATATGAATTTTATTTATAGTTAAACTAATAATCATTATTTTATATATTTTTAAGCAATTAATAAAATGATTCATCCACTTTTTGTCTAGGTAATATATATTTATAAACTAAAAGAATTCAAATAGATAAGTGTTATAAAATATAATTATTTTGTAATATTACATAAAATTTACTTATTTTCAAATTTTTCTATCATAATAAATTAGCTAATGTTTGAAACTAAATAACACAATTAAAAATTAAAAATATTTTAGTTTAATCTTATAAGTTTAATAGTATTTGATATTGTCTATCAGAAATAACAGTTAATTATATTATATTTATTTTGGATAGTATGATATTAATTTGAAAATGTTACATTATTACTATAGCAAGAGTCAGTTATAGAGATTATAGAGATACAATAAATAACTAAAAGTTATTTGATATTATAGATATATGATTTTTACTTTGTTATATTATCTGCTGAATCAGTGAAATTTAATAGATATATAGAATATGCTAAATCTATATGATATTTTAAATATATCATATATATCAAAAATATGAGAAATGACAAATATGGGAGGCGATCAGTAGAAAAGAGGAAAATCCAAAATTTTTGTTAATTTTTATTATTAAGCTAATTTTATGCACATAATTGAGATCAGCCAAGTAATCCAATAATATAAATTTTGACCAAAATTTGAATTTCCTCCTTTTCTACTATCTGTCTCCTATATATTAAAATTTACATTTTTTATTTATTTTATATTTATTATTTTTATATTATCAAAGTTCTTATAAATAAAATAGCTATTGAACTTCATTCACAATAAGAATTTATTTAATATTATTGATAATAAAATAATTATTATATACACTTGTATAAAAATAATACAATTATAATAAATTTATTTATTAATAAACTTTTAATAGCTTAACTTATAATTACATTTTATTTTTAAAATACATTTTGATTGCACTAATCTTTAGAACTTTTCATAAAATCTCATTTCATAATCTTAAAGTTAAATTCTTTATTAATCTTATATTAATACTAATTTTCAGTTATTAGTTTGTAAGATAAAAGTAACATATAATGTTACTTGTTTAAACTTGGCTAAATATCTAAACCTTTAATTTCGCTAAATTTTACTAAGTGTTTGATATGGTTTTACTTTTTTTGAATTTTGCAGATTTTTAATAAGATTTAATATAATTTAATTAAGTTTTATCTTTACCATTTAGATGTCTGTCTAAACTCTAGATTTTATCTAATAATCTTAGTATTATTAATATGTAATTCTTGTGAATTACAACTGTTAGATAGAGTGTTTGAGTGTTGATTCTTTTTAATTGTATAGTAAATCTTTAATGTTACAAGTTTATTTAATAATTAATTCCTAAAGAGATATATTTATATGAGAATTTCACAAATATCAATTCACAATTTACCAAGTAATTATATTTTAAAATAATAAGTTTATTTACAAATTAAGAAAATAAAAAGATAAAAGAAAAATAAAAGAGATAGCAAGAAAAGAAAATTAAATAAAAAAAATGAATTACTAAAACTAAAGTATAATAAATTACTAGAAACTGACTTGTCAAATCCTGTCTTTTACATGATCTAAAAAGCTACCTATTATATAAAATACATTACATAATAAGATAAAACTAATATATCATATATGTCTAATTTATCATATATAACAAATATATTTAATATATCAAATATGTTTAATTTATCAATTATATCTAATATATCGATCATGTTAGATATGTCATATTTAAAGATGGATACCATAATTAAGAAGTTGCAACTCGGTAAGTTATAACTTGAGTTACAACTTAGTTGTAACTCCTTGTAAATTTAGTTTATTATAAAAATTCATAAATAGTTGCAACTCAAAGTATTGCAACTTAAGTTGCAACTAGTTAAAATTTTAAAATAATTATGGAAATTATCTTTAGTCATATTGTTATCTTATAATACTAATGACTGAAAATTGGTATTAACGTAAGATTAATAAAGGATTAAGCTTAAGATTTTACAGAATGATAGTTTATAAAGAGCTCTATAAGTTTGTACAAACAAAATATATTTCAAAGTCAAAGTATAATTATAGGTTAAGTAATTAGAATTTTATTATAGAAAAAAATTTGTTATAAGTGTATTTATTAGCATACAAATGTGTTAAATGTGTTTAGTAATTATCTTATTGTTGATAAAATTAATGTAAATTCTCTCTAAAGATCCATTTTTATTCTTGTTAATAAAGTTCTAAAGTTATTCTATTTATAAGAAATTTGATAATATAAAAATAATAAATATAAAAATAAATAATAAAATAAATTTTAGCATATTTGTTATTTATATTGTATTCAGTATATATTAAAGATAGTGCAGCAATTGATTTCAAATTTACAAAATGTCGCAACATAAGCTAAAATTAGTTGCAACATATATAGGTTAAAACTAATTGCAACGTAAGTTACAATATTAAAAGTTGCAACATATTAATTACAATTCCCATCTTTAGTATATATGATATATTTAATATATCTAGCAGATTTAGCATATTTCATATATCTGCTAGGATTAGCAGATTTAGCAGATTTCAACTATCTACTAGAATTAACAGAATTGGCAGATTATATAGCAAAGTAAAAATCATATAATCTATTATATCAGGTGACCTTTAATTACTTATTACAATATATATCAGAAATGTCAGGTATATCAGATTTATTAGATTGGTTGATCATCTGCATTACATATATTGTATAATATTTATCTGTTTATAGTACTATATTATATTTATTATTATAAATCAGAATTATTCATTTTTAAAAAAAAAATATAATAAGAGATCAATCAAATCAAATTTGATAATTTAGATTTGAACTGATTAATCTTCTATTTAGTATTTGATTATAAATAATTAAATAATATAATTGTAAAAAAAATATAAGATATTTTTCTGTTTTTAAAATATTATCTGATTTTTGTATAAAACTTAAAAAAAACAAAAAATAAGCATTATCAAATTTGAAAATATTTTATTATATTTTATATTTTACTTTTTATTCTTACAATTTATTTTGTTTTATTATTTTCTGATTTATATAATTCATCAGTTAAATCACTATTTATATCTATAATTTTCTTTTATTTTCACTGATTCCTTCTCTTTTTATTTTGTCTTAATAAATTATCTTTTAATCTATCTATTACATTACTAATATCATAATTTTTAAATGATTTATAATCATTTCTTTTAGAATTTCTGCTTAAATCTCAAGTATTTATTTATAAATAATATTATAGTACAGTAAAAGATAAAATTTTTCAGAAAATTTCTTATATTATTATTATTTAGTCAATAAATAAATTATATAATATATTAAAATATGTTGTTTATATTTATATTTATAATTTGTCATGAGAAATATTTTTTCTTAATATAATAATCTTTTATTAATCAATTTTTAAGATATTATTAATATATAATTCTTACAAATTATAATTATTAGATAGGATATATAAATGTTTATTCTTTTAATTACATAATAATCTTTAATATTTTACAAGTTTACTTAAGATTAATTTCCAAAATTATTAGTCTGAAGCATAGCAAAGGACTATATAATTCTATGCGTTATTTGTCTCAAATATCTGCATTCTCTCACTTAATAATTAAGTTAATAAGTACAAATTCTAAATTAGTAAAAATATCACATTATTTATTTACATTTTATACTAAACTCAAATAAATAAAACAAATAAACTATACAGCTAAACTATAACCGTTAAACCCAAAGTGTATAATGTATATTGATTTATTTTTTAATCAAATTAAAAATTTAAAATAATCACATAATATATAATTTATCATTTTTTATTGGTTAAGATCCTAGCTTCAGACTTAATAACGGCAAGCCATTTTCTTAGTTTATATAATTATTTAATTCACAATATTTTAAAGTTTACTAAGTAATTATAATCTTAAATAAAAATGTTTAAGATTTGTTAGATTTATCAAATTTGTTAATCATTTGCATTATATATATCATGTAATATTTATTTATTCATAATATATACTATAAAATTTTTATAAATATACTAGATGATTTTGATAAGTTAGTCAAATAAAAAAAAAGAATATTAAATTTAATTTGATATTTATCATGATTCTACCTTTCAAAGTTAATTATTTTAATTTGTTAACTTAATTTTTTAATTATTTTGCATAAGTTTTAAATTTTTAATAAGTAAATAATAAATAAATATATTAATAATATACTTTTGAAAAATCTACTTAATCTAGTGATGGCAAATTATAAGGTCATTTGACTTGAAATTTATAATAACAATAAGGTCATTTCAAGAATATTTCAAGATCTTTTGCCAATCTTGACTTAATCTATCATAATGAATATATTTACAAAATTTTATATATAACTGACATTTATTTATTATATAATAAACAAAAATATTTTTCTGAAAACATTTATTTTTTACTATAAGCTTTCTTAAATTTTTATCTTTAATAAGAAAATTGATTTGAATTTATCCAAATATTTCACTTTTTATGAAGTCTATTTTTAAATAACTTATTAAAACAGATATCAAGTAATTATATAATAAAGTAAAACATTAAAAATAATTATCAAATTAGTATTTTTATTAAGTGCTTTTTTTATAGCATCTGTTTTATGACTTTTAAAACTATTTATAACAAGAAAGGATTCTTATTTGTTGATTTTATTTTCTTTTTTAGTCTTTTTCTTCAAAACTTATCAAATCAATTTTTTATTTATTTATCCTTTTAGATGTATCAATTCAATAATCCTAGAAGATAATTTTTTAGTATTTGCTTATTTTAAAAATAATAATTAGTAATAATTTAATATCATTTGCAAAAACTATGAGAATACATATAAAATGATTTAGAAAACTTTTAGTTGATTTTTGTTTTATATTATAAAAAAATTCACTCCTATAAAAAATTATAAAACTAACATTTTTGAAGTAAGAAAATTTTTACTATTTGAATAAAATTTTAATAAACTCTTATTAAAATTTTTCATTTGAATTTTAGCTATTTTAAAAATAATAGTAAAACTATTTTTTTCAAAATTCTATAAACTATATTTTTAAACTATTTTTAATTTTAGAATACTATGTTTTTCTTTCTATATTAATATGTCAAATATTTTTTGTTAACTTGAGTTTATTTTCCTGTTTTTTTATGTAAAATCATAAAGTGATCAATAGAAAATTTATATGCAGCTACTTTTTAATTATGATATTTTACATATTGTAAAATCTTAACCTTTTTACTTACAGAATATAATGACATTAATCTTTTAACATCTTATATATAAAATAGGTTTATCATTTTATGAAATACAAAAAAAAATTCAGAATACAAAAAAATTCTTTTTTTTAATATAAAAAAAATTACAAATTTAAGCACTATTTCAAACTTTATTAAAAATTATCCTTTAAAATATAATGCTTAAAAACAAAAGAATATGATAATTAGATTGATAAATTAAATTATATATACAATTTTATTGTTTTATAAAATAATTTATAAATTTCTAATTTTTATAAATAAATATCTTAATATATTTTATTAAACATAAGTTTTACAATAAAAAGGGAAAAACTGTTAGAATAAATCAATTTTATTTTTATATATCAAATATGATTTTTAAGTTAAAATATATTTAATTTTAGCATTAATTTATTTTTTATTTTTTTTTTTAGTAGTTTTCATCCTTTCTATTACAAAGGTTTCATATTATAATCAGACCTATTTATAATCATCACTTTTGATTACATAGTAATTTTTTTAAAGTTAAATGGATATTTATTAACATTTGCTTTGCTTATAGCATTTTTATCAGATGATGTTGTGAATACAAAATTTTTTTTTAGCAATTACAGAATAATAATAACTTTACTTCAGCTATTTCATCACAAGTAAATAATATTTAAGGGGAGTTAGATAGATATTTAGTATTATTTAAAATATATGCTTATAAAAAGGTTTTACTATATTTTGATAATAAAGAGGTATTTAATCATAACAGATTTTAATATAAGCATAGTTATAAAAGTTTTTATATAATATGATTATAGATATGTGATTAAGAAGGATCTAACTGTATTATTTATTATTTCTATCATCTTTATTATATTTTTTTTATATATATAAATTATAAAATAATTTATTAAAATTTTTTATTTTGATTATTAAGCTAATTTTATATACATTATTATTGAGATTAGTGAGATTAGGATTTTTTCAACTACCTTATAATTATCATAATCAGAAAAATATTAAATTAATAAAAATGATTTATTCATTTATTTTTCAAGTTGATTCTGAGTCCCAATAATTATTTTGTGATGTTACCATATTAGGCATATCGGGCAGGACCATAACACTGGTCGGAATTAATAGAGCACTAAAACAATAAAAAAAAATCAAAATCAATCTACGCGTTGATGTCGCTAAATTATAATTAGCATGGCTTCTGATTCCACTGAACCACCAAAGTACACTTACACTCCGTTTCCACAAACGACAACTGTACATCCTCTTCGACCTTACCATGTACCCCAAGATACCGATCATTATTATACACCTTTTGGTAATGCTACTAATTCAAAAGAAGATCGAAATGACGACATGACAGATATAGATTCTCAAAGTACATTAAAAGAATTGGCAAGCTTCGGTTTCGTAAAATATCTTAGCGTAGCTATTTCACATCCATTTGAAGTTGCAAAGACTTTATTACAAGTTCAATATTTGCCAAACGAAGATGTTATAGATATACCGGCGGTCACAGACAATATTAATGGCTCGGAGGAAGATGTAATTGTAATTCAATGTCTTTCAATGAATCTCGTTAATGCATCAACTTAATATCAATTATTTATAAATATAGCCTGATGAGGATGAGGACGATGAATATAGTGCTCGAGCATCACAATCTCTTGATCCAAGTTCTCCTGGATTTCGTAAAACTAAATCATCAGATGGTCAAGGTTATCTAACTACCAATATTTATGATGAATCAACGCGACCAAAATATATGCTGCCTCCATTGAAAAATGGTGTATGGTCAACTTTAGGGACATTGAGAAATCATAATACAGAGGGATTTGGTTCACTATGGAAAGGTAAACTTCATGTTTCACACTTTTGATTCCACATTAAAATTATCTTATATTTAAGAGTTTAACTTCTAATTTGCTGGGAATTTTTAACCCAAAGGTCAATTTGTGAGTTGGCTTTACGATATGGGTCATCTTTTCCTCCAACCTACACTGGAGAGTGCATTGAACGATGCTTTCGATCTGTATGATGATACGATTCCATTGGTCTATTTGGATCATGTCGGACCCAACATTGCCACATTAGTAACCAGCCATCTCGTTGTTGGAGTACTTTTAAGTCCTTTAGAAGTTGTGCAAACGAGGTAAGTTCGAAGGTTTACCTTCTTTTAGGTAATGTTTTGGTATTAACTTTTTTTATGTACTTTTGTTAGGCTCATTGTTCAAACATCCTCGCCAATTCATAAAAAATATAGTGGGACATTTGATTGTTTACGCAAAATGATTAGAGAAGAAGGGTTATCTTCATTGTATTGGTCGCATAACCTTCTACCATCAATTATCTATCATACAATCTGTCCATTATTGGAATGTACGGTACCATTGATTATAGATCGTGTATTTCATATTTCTCCATCCGATTCTCCATTTTTATATGGACTTGCACAACTTGGACTTGACACACTTCAGTTGCTTATAACTTTACCTCTTCAAACTATTCGTAAAAGATTACAATGTCAAATTCGATCTCGTACTCCGGAAAAATCATTTGAAACAATTGTTCAGACGCGTAAAGCTCCATATGTTGGCATGTTAGACGCGATTTATAGAATAATTATCGAGGAAGGTATCAGTCAAAGATATGTACCCATGCGTGGAATCTCACAGAAACGACGTAGACAGCGTGGTTTATTAGATAGTTATGGAATTCGAGGATTATATCATGGATTCTACATTCATTTCACTACCAATTTGATGACATTTTTATTTCGAGCTATGAATGGCGTTGAAGATGAATTTGAAAAATATTAAAAAAAATATTTATTTATTGATTGATGACTAATTGTATTGTTGATTTATTATTTTAATATATATTTTATACGTTTCAAAAAAAAAAAAAAGGAAAAAGTTATTTAATGATTTATTTCCAAAGAAAAAAAGAATCAATTTTCACAAAAAATATCTATACAAATCTATAAGTAAAAAAAAATCTCCCCAAAAAGGATAGTTTTATACAACAATTGTGAACAAATTATGTACATAAAATGATAATTTTACAAGTCATCATTAATAACCAAAACTATTGGCACATGATCACTTGCCCCGTACGCATTCAACCGAATTTCACTTTCGACGACTCTGTTCAAGATTCTTTCGCTAACAACATGATAATCTAAACGCCAACCAAGATTTTTAGAACGACATTGGAAACGATAAGAGAAATAAGTATAATGACATAAAGTGTCCGGATGGAAATGTCTCCAAGTATCTACAAATTTGTTCTTTCCTCCATTCAAGATTCTTTCGAAATCCTTCCGTTCTTCTGGAGTAAAACCTGGAGTCCTATAATAATAATAAATGACAATATGTAAAATCATATAAAGGTTTTAATTTGCACGAAGCCACAGTTTGGATTTTGATTTTATTTTACTTCTTATTAGTATCAGGTCTCGCTAAGTCGATTGGTTTATGTGCGACATTCAAGTCTCTACAAAATATTAAATTATTACTAATGATTAAAATTCAAGCATGATATATTAACTTATCTAAATAACTACCCAGCCCATATAATTGGCTTTTTTGCATCAAGTTGTCTCAAATATTTTTCCATAGCTTCATCCCAAATGATTTTTTCTTTCAACCTTACGAGTTTTTCTCCCGCATTAGGAACATAACATGCTACATAATATAATGTCTCAAATTCTAACGTAATAACTCGTCCCTCAGTAACTTTGGGATTGGGGTGTGTAGAAAGACCAAAAGAAACAGAAATTGGGTTGATCTTTGAAAAAACAACTGTTCCAGCTAAAGAAATGAAATGTCGCATTAAATTTTTTGAGATGAATTTATTCGTGCATCATTCCTATCTTACCGTATCCTTTTTTCCCATCTTCAAAACCCCACCAACGATATTTATATTTCTTATGATCAACAACTCCTTCAACTTCTGTATTGACTTTCGTCTCTTGAAGACACAAAATATCAGCGTCCTCTGCTTCAACATAAGTTCTGAAACTCTATTAAATCATTAATAAAAAATTCAAAACTCAAAATTATTGCTAATAAAGGATGTTCAAAATAATACTAAAATATCAAACGCGATTAAACCTTTTTCAAAGCAGCTTTTAACCCGCTAACGTTCCAAGAAGCGAATTTTATAGTTCCCTCTCGCTTTTCAAAAGATAAACTTTCTGGCATTTTTGTGTTAGTAGGTATTGGAGTTGACTCTTCTTTCTTAGCTTTTTTAGTTGGACGCGTACTACCTTCTGGAGAACTATCACTATGACTATTACTTCCTTCCTCTTCCAGTCCCAAAGTTTTTTCGCTTATATCAGTACTTTGATGTTTTCGTGTCATGTTTCTAACTAATGGTCGAAGTATGGATTGAACTAACGCGATATTTAAATGATTAGAATGATTATAGTAAATTATCATTGATGATGTGGTTGCCTTTTATGAGTAGGACGACGTTAACTTAATTTCTGCTATTACGTTGATGTCACGTGCACGAGCACGTGATTAAATAACTAATAGATGTTTTCATTTTTACTATGGTGCCTGAAGTCTATACTCAAAAATTAAAATAATAAAATTGTAACACTTACAAGTATTTCAGCACTTTAAAAAATTAAAATTTTATAAAATAAACCAGTAACTTTATTCTTTAAGATGAAACTCATATGAATTTTATATGATCAGACCCAAAAATTGAATCACGTAAATGTGCCAGAGCACTATGATAATTTAGCATTTATTATAATGCCAGCCCGAATTATAATTAATAAACTCGGAACCATTGATATACTCTTTCAATTCTAATTTTGATTTTTGATTTAAATAAGGCTATACTTAAATTTATATAAAATAAAGAAACAACAGCAAGTACATGTATATTATTTAGAAAATAAGACTATTATATATTTCAGAAAACCCTTTACAAAAAAATTGTTGAATTGGAAAACCAGGTATATTTCTGAAGAAATCTTTTTGAGAAGAAGGCTTTCATTATTAATAACATAACTATTTTCATTTACTAGAATTGTTATTTGAATAAGAATATAATGAAAGTATTAAGAGGTTAACTGGATTAAATTTGTTATCAGCATGAGAAATGGGTTATCATCACATGTAGAAGCATCTTTACAGAAGCCTCACCAATCTCTAGATCTAAAGTTTCAACAAGTAAAAAATCAAGTTCACCAATTTCTGAATCTAAAGCTTTGACAAATGAAAAAAGCAAGTTCCTCAGATATTTATTTTATTATAATATTAAGTTTATATATAAAAAATTGCATAAAACGTTTTATTCTTTTAGTAACACAATCTAACTTATTAAGAATACCAAAATCTACATCTCATAATTTATCTAAAATACCATCAAGACTAGTAACATCATCAACTATCAAAATACTTTCATTTTTAAATCTGTAATTCTAACTATTTTTTTTTTTCATAAAATGCGAATATAATTAATATTATTATCAATTATAGTAAAATGTCAAATAAGCAATAAGGATAAGATTTTTTCATTAGTATAGAATGAAATTTTTAATGATTTATTAAATTTATATTTTTTATAGTATTATCTTACAATAATAACAACTGAAAATTAGTATTAACGCAAGATTAACAAAGAATTTAGTTTTAAGATTTATAATTCAACATTTATGAAGAGCTTTTAAAGGTTTATCAATTAAATATATTGAAAGACAAAGTATAATTATGATTCGAGTAAGTTAGAGTTTTATTAAATTAAAGAATTATTACAAGTGTATTTGTTAGTATACATATTTAGTAATTATCTTATTAGCGATAAAACTAAGTAAATTCTCTAGATCATGATTATGTTTCCCCTTTTTCATAAAGTTATAAAGCTACTCTTTTTATAAGAAACTTGATAATATAAATAAATAAAATAATAAATAATAAAAATATAACTAAAAATAAGAAATGTAATAATTGGTCTTTTATCATATATCTATTATATATCACATATATAGCAGATTTAGTCAATCTGGCAGATTTTGAGAATCTGCCAGTTTTAGCTGATTGGATAGATTTTAAGAATCTGCCAATTTTAGTTGATTGAATAGATTTTATGACAAAGTAAAAATCATGTGATCTATAAGATAACTTTTTAGTTTATTACAATAGCATATAAGTACGATATAGTAGAATATAAAAGCAAATAAAATTCAAAATAAAAGATCATTTTGGAATCAAATCTTTATTATTTTTTAAAATATTAGAGTAGATCTCATTTAAAGGAAATAATAAAGCATAAAAAAAATCATGCCTTACCAACTCTTAAATTATAATATCATTAGTCGAAATAATTTTTTTTTTAATTATTAACAATGCAATCTAGCCGCAGTATTTTATTTGTATTGTAAATTGAAGAAAAAAATCTAAAAAAAATACTAAAATATGCAACTTACCCCCTGTGATTCTATTTCAAATTCATTTGAGTCAACTGATTACTGCTACTCCCGAAGGGGATGGAAATAAAGTGTCAGAAAGCATCTAATTTCTAAATGTCTTTCAGTCTCTAACTTCTCTCAAAAGAAAATTCTAACACTAAAAATAATACCCAAAGTAGGGAACTGATACAAATAAAAATTTACAAATAACCAAAAATAACTTTATAAGTCCTAGTTAAAGTCCAGTCAATTTCAGCTTAAAATGACCACCTGGCAGAAGAAAATACATCCAAGTAATTAGGTCTAAATAAAGGCTCTTCATACTTATAGATTCATAAGTATAGAAAAAATATCGCATGGAATCTACTACAAAAAATCTACAAGATATCTACAGGTAGTAACCTATACCCTTTACCTGATTACCAGAAAAGCATGAATCTAGATGAAGTAAACTTACACTGAGTAAGGATCTTGACAACAAAAGTCTCCTGTTGTTCTATTTCAAATCCGTTTGAGCCAACAAAAATACCAGACCAAGTGGTAGTTACTAGGGTTCCTCAAAATCGAATCAAATCAAATATTTAAGCAATTTGAATTTGATTTGATTTTTTCAATCAAATCAAATCAAATCAAATCAAATTGAACTCAAATATTTGATCAAATCAATTTGAATCAATTTGAATTTAATCAAATTGAATCAAATTGAATCAAATATTTGTCAAATCAAATCAAATCAAATCAAATATTTGATTGAATCAAATTGAATCAAATCAAATATAAA
>CAMKVN010002697.1:0-12673 GCA_946474995.1 Funneliformis geosporum
GAACGGCCGCGTTGAGCTTTTTTGCTCGGGTTATTGTTAAAACTTTTTGGTGTTTTTCGTTGCTGAGGCATGGTCGGACGGATCAGCAGAAAGAGTTTTTCATTATTTTTTTGAAACTGATTTGTTATTATTTAATATATAGTTATAAATTTTTTAAAATAAGTATAAAATCGGTTTAAAATCCGATTTATGTAATTCTACCTAATAATTATGATTATAGTATTAAATGATTTATACCCGATTGTAGTATCTATTGATTTCTATCTATTGATTGTTAATCAAAAAATAGTAACCAATCGGGAAGGTACCTAATTCATCAGCGTTCGACCTATGACATCTGAGACATATTTTACTAAAAGAAATTTATCTGCAATAATTTCTTGATGAAGAAATAAGTTTAAGATATAAGTTTCAAAGAGAAAAACATCTTAAACTAATTTTTAACAAATAAAAATATCCTTAACTTAATTTTTGATGAAAAAACTTTGAATTAATCCAAAGTTTTTGAATTAAATCCATTCTGTTTAGATTGAATTACAATCTGAAAAAAATCTGAACCTATAGTTACCTGATAAAACCTATTTTAGATTTATCAAAACTTCTAAATCTTTAGTTTTAATAGGTTTTTAATAAGTTCATAATATAGTTTTGACTGTTTGATATATCTTGGCAGATTTTACTTTTGATATTCAATAGTCTGTCTAAACCCAGGAATTTTGTCAGATATAAAGATGGTTCCTATAATTATTTTTAAAATTTTTATCTAGTTGCAACTTAAGTTGCAACACTTTGAGTTGCAACTATTTATGAATTTTTATATTAAAATAAATTTACAAGAAATTGCAATTCAAGTTGCAACATACTGAGTTGCAACTTCTTAATTTGATGCTCATCTTTAGTCAGACAACTATATCTGAACTGATCTGAAATTTTTTTGGATTATTTTTTACAAAATGAACTGAACTGAACTGAAAATTTTTCAGATTGGGCTGATTTGTTCAAAGTTTTGGATATGCAGATATGCATGAAAAAATTGTAATTATTTATGAAATAGATTTTACAAAATCTCTTCTTTAATTATAATTAAAAAATTTGTAAGAAAATATTGTCATTATATGGATACTTATAAAAAGTATTTGTGAAAAATTGGCAGAATATATTGTTAAGAAATACATAGAATTTTAGAAGAATTAAATTGTCTAATGATTATTTTTCAATACAAATCGAATCATGTGATAAAATCACGTGAAGATCTGCAAAAAATTTCGGACTCTAGATTGTTATGCACCATTATTTTTTCTAGTAATATTAAAAGATAATTCTTTAGCAATGGTAAGTTCATATCGGGTTTTTTGAATTAGAATAAAAGCTTATTTCAAAGGTAAAATCGTATAGTGAAAAGAGAACCTTGTCAGTATAATTTAGCCGAAATAATTCCTTTGATTAATTTCTTTAAGTCAACAACAGAATTTTTAGAGGACCAATAACAAACAAGTTGGTGATAAGATGGCTTGTTCGTTTGACCATTGACGGCTCGAACTGGGAATGAAAAGTTATAGCATCTTTAGTTACAAGTCTCAAAGGTTTCAATATGAGGGTTGCATCAGCAACATTCATTACCAGTATAAGGTAATACCGATATTTGTGAAAATTTGTCTTTAAAGGACGTAAATCATTTGAATCATTTTCAATTGAGTAGCTAAGAAAATAGATATATAACTGCAATTATAGAATATCATTTGAATCGTTCGAATCAATTTGTCATTTCAAAAAGACTTGTGAAATTAACCATTTCTTTTATTTCATATCTTAAATGAAAATGTCTTTATATTTAAAATATTTTTTTTTTCTCATTCTATTCGTGCTACTCTCTCTTATGAACCTAACGTTGCTAATCTCTCAATAATAAATTCTGATAATGTTCTGTCACTAAAATCACTACAAACTTTTGCTTTATTTTCTTGTTTCCTCTAGTATTTATTTTCAATTTCCTTGCTTTTCTTTTTATAATTTGCGTAATTTCCGTGCTCTTATTCATTTGGTTCCCGTTTGATGGTATAATTTCTTTACGAATAAATATAATGAATACTTATTCCGCGAAAATTATACATTACTTTTTATTTAATTAAGGTAATGGGAATTTTCAAACAGTTCAAGAAAATCAGCCTGATTCAAATAAACTTGTATATGTCCAATTGGACATCATATATTTTTTCAAATCCAACACTGCTTCAAAACCTTATTCTATGAGAAAACGTCTAGTCAAGCGCAAAGTTTTCTTGGTAATAGATAGTTATCTTTAAGTTTTTAAATAATATATTAGCAATAATTGTAGTGATTTGATGTAATCTATTTATAGCTCGCGATGACAAGAACTTCAGATGGCCCTTTTCGATGCAGAGGGTAGGGTGTCTTCGAATTCATCGTTGGAGATGACTACGATCCTGATGTTGAGCTTGGGTTTAATTATCTATTCTACACCACGTACTCCAGCGGTAGAGATGGTGATAGTTCGTACTAATAATGGAGATGACTACAAGGTTTGAATTTGTGCTTGACTTATAGATTTTGGAGAATTATTTTAATCTTTTATGAAATTTAGTACTTTAAAATACATTCTTCAAGTTAATTAAATAAAATTTTCAGAGTTCGTGTCAGGAGACGACCCAATGACACCCAAAATAAAAACAAAATGTATACATGCTTGATCGATACGGATGCACCACGACCAATATTACAATTTCATGTAAAAAGAACACTTGGAAGAAAGGGAAGAAGTTCGAATTTTTTAAATGCTATGGAGCTCTTTTCTTGTATCTGAAATGTTTGAGGTCGACAACTATTATTGGAGCAAATGAGTTCAGGCAAAAATTGGAGCCTGGGAATCAAAACCCGACGATAAGCCAATGATGTTTTGGATCAATACATGAGCCGGGTAAACCATTAAAAATATTGATGAAAATAGGCTCAGAATTTTCGAACAAGTGCCGTTAACGAATATTGAAAAATGATTTACTAATCTACTATTATTAATGTAATTAAAAACCCTCCTTCCAATACGATGGTACAGTACATAATAATTCCTATTTCCTCGAATATCTAAATGTTAATTTTTCATAAGGGAATAAAAACCGAGAATTTCCCGTTATTTAGATAAAAAAGGTTTCCTTAATTAATGCGAATGGTAAGGTTTAACAAATATTAAGTACCTAACATATCACCCATCCCAAATAAATTCAATTTGCCGATACGCCGACTTCTATTCACGAAGAAAAGTTAAAAAGTATCTGTTCTTTTACGAAGTGATTGGTCGATTTTTGGCTCTATAAACAATAATCACTCATTATTTTTGCAATATCGGTATGAATATTTAACTGATAAGTTAAGTTTGAACGTTACAAAAAGCGACAGTATCGCCACAAGATTTTTCACCCCACGTGACTTTGGCCGGGAATACGGCATTAAATCACGTGGGGTAAAAAAAAGTTAAACATGGCAAATCATATTAGATTATTTTTAATATGGTCAGGAAATTATAAAATGGTTTTGTATTTACTAAAAGCGATCTATGCAGAAATGAAAGTTATATTTTGTGGTAAATACACGTTTATGTAAAAAACTTCTCTCATACTTTAAAAATATTATTTTTCCGGATGATATTTTGTGATGAATCAAATTCATGTCGATTTGATTAATAATGAATTTTGAATTGAAAATCTTTTTTCTTTCTTAATATACAATATTTGTTATAATCCACCCCTACAATATTTTTAAAAACTCGCATTATGACGATCAAATTGCTGTGTTCATAATATCGTAAAGTGAAATGAAAAGTTACAAATCGTAACGTCTTCAGAGTTGTGCAGACTAATTTCGAAATATCAAATTTGAAGAATTTAAATATTTCTTTCGTAAAATAATTTATAGATATTCTTATATCGTTGGATTTGTGAAATTTTTTGATTGATCAATTCTTTTCTCTCCAATAAAAGTTTCATACATAATAAATTTGCATTAAAAAGAAAAGAAAAGAAAAGTACAATATTTATTTAGTATATTATCGTTATGCAAGGTATAAATAATTAATCATGTGATATGAATTGAAATGTGATCATGTATTTCAAATTTGAAAATGCAAGCTTGTTACATTATAAATCATTCTTTTTTTTATAATATGAATCATAAACCATTTTAATTTTATTCTAAAACATGTCAATTTACACCTTGAACCCACGAGAAGCTCTACGACCACGAGCCTTCTCGAATTTCCTTCCTTTAGATCTGACGTAAGGTCTATTGAAAAGAAAAGAAATTTGTTTTTTTTTAAAAATAAACTCATCCTGTTAAATTAATTCAATCAAATAGAACTTTAAAAAAAAATGGCTTACTTGGCGTTTTTATGTGGACCCATACCAAAATGTTTAACAGATTCTCTAGCACTTTTTGGACCTCTAAGTAAGACGGTATTAGAACCAGTTGGAGCGCGAAGAGCTAATTGGTCTAGAGTTAAAACTTCACCACCAGCTTTTAAAATTCTTTCTTTAGCGGATTTTGTAATACGAAGTGCTGCAACGGTGATCTTTGGCATTTCTAATACTCTCTTATCATCTGTAACTGTACCAACAACTACAGCTATTTTATCAGGTTGGTCACAAATATTACGAACAATACGAGAAATCGACATTGGAGGTTTGTTAACTCGTGACATAAAAAGCCTTTTCAGAATCACTCTATTAAAACTGGAATCTGTTCTTCTGGCTAGGAATCGATATACCTAATTTTTTTTTAAATTATTAATTAAATCATGGATTTCGAACGAATTTGTTTCAAAAATTAAAAATCGATGAAACCATACATACCTTCACCAACAATCGAAGGTAGACATCTTCACTCTTTGGCGCAGTCCGATTCCTCTTTCTCACGTGATGTTTTTTGATGTCAATACCCTAAACGAATGAATTGGGAAAATTCGTTAAATTATTCAAAACTCTTAAGATTACTCTCAAGAAAAATAGGTATTCTCTATTTGTTTAAATCGATCTAAGTAGAAGAAAATATTTCTAACACGAAATTCAACTGAAAATAATACGAAAATATTCCATCAAATTTTTTTTTTAAAAAAAAAAATGAATTTCTAGTACACATCCATCGAGTCGTTAGATAAATATTTTTTTTTGCATCCAAATAAATTAATGACCACGAGGAAATGCATGGTAAAAAAGAAAAGAAAACAAAACAAAATTCACCATTTCGATTTAACTGATTTTCTGTTGAAAAAAAAAAAGAGGAGGAAATTACATTTGTTTAATATTTTTTTTTCTTATGCCTTTCGAGATCAAAATCATATGATTCGTGCCACAAATTACAAAAATTACGCAATCATTCAACGTGATCCGATCTTAAAATGATCTAATTATACCAAAAAAAAAAGGTTTCATAGCTTTTATTTTTTCTCGGCCATGGATCACTTTAGTCAAGGAAACATTAATAATCCTCTTCAACCAAGAAGCGATGTGTTTAGTGATCCAACTACGCGAACTCTGTAAGCCTCTTATGTCTTTTATTGTTATCTTCATGTAGTGTATAATATATAGTATATAAATTTTTATTTATTAGATATCCAATTGTGGTTGGTTCTTCGGTACTTGCATTGAAGTATAAGGACGGTGTAATGTTAGCCGCAGATACATTAGGTATGTTCAGTTTGTATAATATTTCGATTTTTTTTTCTTTCGAACTTGAGCGAGTATATATATATATATATATATATAAATTTATTTTTTTGTTTAGCGTCATTTGGCTCACTTGCTCGGTTTAGAAATTTCGAACGTCTCTATCGCGTTGGTGACTTTACAGTAATTGGTGCTTCAGGAGACCTTTCTGATTTTCAATATACAACACATCTTTTAGATACTATGATGTAAGTTTAATTAATTCAGTAACTTAAATTTTTTTTCCGAGACGAATTCTCCAAATTAAACTTTTATAGGGTTGAAGAATATTATATAAATGACGGTCATGTCCTTAAAACACCGAATATTTACGAATATTTATGTCGTCTGACGTATGGCAGACGGAACAAATTTGATCCTTTATTGAATTCTTATGTTGTTGGAGGTTATAACAATGGAGAAGGGTAAGAAAATTCTTCAAAATTCTTTATTTGTTGAATAGACATTTAGATTTATAGAATACATATTTTAATAAACTTAAGATTTCTTGGATTTGTTGGACATCTTGGAACAACTTACCTGTCTTCAACGATCGCTACAGGCATTGGAGCTCATATAGCACTACCAGTCTTACGTAAGGCTGTTGAAGGCAGAGAGAATACACTTACTGAAGATGAAGCCATTCGAATTCTCGAAGAATGTGAAAAAATTTTATATTGCAGAGATGGGAGAAGTTTAAAATATGTGAGTAAAAAATTATACGCATTCTCCTGATAAGACCTTATACTGATTTCATTCCAACTTTTAACTAGTATCAACGTGCAAAAATTACCGCTCAAGGCGTAGAGGTTAGTGGACCTCATAAAGTGGAGGCAGAATGGCAATTCGGTTTAACATTTGGAAAGTATGGTGATTTTAGTAATTAAGTTAAAATATTGTTATATCAGGCATAAAATTTTATGGTATTAAATAAAGATGTTAATATTAAATTATCAAACCGAAAATTATTATTTATAATTTACAAAATTTAACAAGATTGAGATTGAGATTTTAACCTATCAATTTCACTTTTAAGAATATCCAATGTAAATTTTTCATAATCAATTAATTCCATTTCTTCTTCGGCCATTCTTTTAACTTGCCACCAACATTGATCCATTTCTCTGAACCCTTTCCAAAATAAAGCTTCCTCGCTTTCTTTTTCATGCATTCCAGCTAAAACTTGTAATGACCTTAACCATTGAGATTCATAATGATCCTTTTCTCTTATTGTTGTGTTTAATTGAATTTTAAGGTCATTTACTTCTTGTTGCAAATTTTTAACAAAATCATCATTTATTACAGAAGAATGTCGATTTTCTAATTCTTTTGTTCTTTGATCGAATTGTCTATCTAATTCTAACCAACGTCTTTCAAAATCCTTTTCGGATCTTAATAAACTTTCATCCCTTGTTTTAAAATAAAGGATATATTGTTGCAATTTAAGATCTATAGATTTTAATTGTTGTACTTTAAATTTACTAAAACTTTGACCGGAAACATTCTTCTTCTTTACAGCAAGTACTTTTTGAGTATATTTCATATGTTCTGCCGCTTTTCTAAATAAGTCCGATTGAAACGTTGAAATATGTTCACTATTATTAGAAGAATCACCGTTTTCATCATCTGCTAATGATTTCGTTGTAACATTATCCTTTTCTTTTTCCTGTTCTTCTTTAGCGGGTTGAAGTTCTTTAGCAAGTTCAGATAATTCCGTGACACTTTGTGATTTTGTCGAATTATCTTCACCATAATCATCAAGCCTTATTGAAACACTTACATGACCCATTTCACGTGAATTTGCAGATACTCCAAAAGATTTAATAGGGGCCAAGGTAGTAAAAGTTTTAACCTCGGCTCTTGTTTCATCATCTATTACAGGTTGAGATAGAAATATTTCTTCTAAATGTAACGTCGCAACTCCTATTTGAGACTGCTTTTGATCTACAGACTGCCATATTTCCATAAGCAAAGGTACGGCTTCAAAATATTTATCAAGTCTCTGTGGTGTCATCATAACTTCAATAGTGTTTGTACTATTTATTAACGAAATATCTTTACTTCCTTCATCATTTGAAAGAATTTGAGTTGCTTTATTATTAGTGATACCTAATGCGGGATAACTATACCTAATGTATATATTTTTAATGTTCCAATTTAATTGAATTGATTCTAAATCGATTAAAACCCGATATTTATGTTCATTATTTTGTTCCCGGATTTGTTGCTGTTGTTCCTTTTCTTTTACATGTTCGATCGGGAAAGATTTTGTTCTCTCCACGGAATCAGGAGTAACATCATCATTATTCTCATTGGAATTATCTCTACTTATTGTAAGGTATACACCAATTCTGGCGGTTTGCACATCTGCTGATACAGGTAATTCTCTTTTGGAATTATACATCGGACATACTCGATCTAAAGAACGTGGTTCACCGGTTTTATAATCAAATAATCCAGTGAGTGGAATTTCCGCAAATCCAATCATTTGATTATCATGATACAAATTTATCACAACGTTCGATTCTTTAATTAAAAATGATTTTAATTCTTCTAATGAGGATTGTATTCTAAATGTAAAGGTTTCAGGATTGATATTTGGATGTGAAAGATCATAAAATTTATTCGAAGTTATCACACTTTCAAATACGGTATATTGAAAATAATATCCGTGATTTAATGTTGAAAGGTCAAGCTCAGGAAATTGTTGTTGCGTAAGAAATGATATTGTATCTTGTAATAATAATTGTAAATTAGCTCCGAAATTAATTGTAATAGAAAAAAGGAAAATTTCCGTTCCATTCATTCCAATTTTATAAATTTCAACCCCTTTGGGAGATTTTCCTCCCCTTTCTTCAATTTCTTCGATTTCATCAATGGAAAATGATTTTCCTAATGGGCTTGGTGTATAACCAATATTACAGATGGGTGAGGTTACAGATGATGATAAATTTGGTAAAATACAAAAGGATATTTTAATTTCAGGCGAAACTTTCCCTTTCACTTTTGTATTATTAAGTGATATCCATTTCTCTTTACCACTTCGATCACTTGCCATCCTTAAATCTAACATCGAATATCCTATCAACTCTTCTCTATTATTACATTCATTACCTTTTGTATTATCTACTGAAAAACATTGTAATTTCAAGTGCGCCCATTTCGTTCTTAATAAACGTAAGGTTTGTTGATCCACTTCCCACGCTAATTCCGTATTCCATATTGGAAAGGATACTTGTTCTACACTATCTGTTGATAAAATTGAATTGGAATCTGGACTAATTGTTGAAAGGATTTCATCCGTGAATCTACATTCTATGTAAAGTTTTCCGTTCGGATTTTGAGGGAAATATCGACCTATTTATTTGATTACACGAAGACAAAAGAAAAATTTAATGATTTCATAAAAGAAAAAATAAAGAATTAATTAAAAGTTTTAAAAATAAATACTAACCTTCTATGACTGTGACAACAACGGTACATAAAGGATTGTTAAGTTTCGACATTTTTAAAAATAAACCGATTGAGTGAATTTTATTTTTCCCTTGTTAAAAAAATTATTCAAATATATTTTGTGATTTGCAAGATCATGCATGTTCATGTGAATTCTGTCGATTTTTTTATCATTGGGATGTGGACTATATAGTACCCGGGTATCATACAAATTTTTAGAATTTCGAAGACTTTGTCAATAAAATCTTTTTTGCTTATTCTTTGTATTCTTTGTTAAGTTTAACAATATGGTTGTTCATCGAGGTAAAAACAAAAAGGCATGAGTGACAACAAAAAAAAGAAGGCAGTGGTATGTTCGTGAAAAACTGCTTATAGTAAATCATGCTGAACATTGTGGAAGTAAACGTTTAGCAGCAAGAAGGTTTGAAGTGGAAACAAAACAAATCCGTTATTGGATAAATCAAAAGTCTCAATTTGAAAGTATAGTATCACATATATAAAAGTTGCATAAAGATAAAAGTGCAACACTTCCAGAACTTGAAAAAAATCTTTTTACATAGGTATCTGATTAGAAAAGCAAAGTTGGTTGCTAAGGAAAAAAAAATGTGTAGATCTTTATCAAATTATTATTATACAATTAAATTTTCTGAAGCATGGTTAAAAGGATTTATAAATAGGTATAATCTTGCTACAAGAAGAAGAACACATGTTGTACAACACCTTTCTGATGATTTTTTAGTAAAAAAACCAAAATTTTTTAAGTATTATTTTATATAGATGAATCCAACATGTAATATGAATGAACACCTGTTACATTTGGTCTACTTTATTTAATTACTTTGGATCATTGTAGCACTTCAACCATTAATATATGAACTACAGGTAATGAAAAAAACAAATTTTACTATTATATTAGGATGTATAGCTGATAGCACAAAATTACCAGCAGTTTGTATTTTCAAGCTTAAAATATATTAAGAGAATCATTTCCTCAAAGAATTCATATTCGCATAAATGAAAAAGAATAATGCAATAAACAAGAAATACATTGATAGGTTGAGAATATATGAACTCAAAAAAATGCACTTGGCAACCTAAGGTCTTTATTAGTTTTAGATTCTTTTCACAAACATTTTGTAGAATCAGTTAAAAATAGATTTATTGAAATGCAAACTAATATTGCAGTAATGGTTAGCGGTCTTATAAGTAAATTATAACCTTTAAATATGATCATTAATAAAAGCTTTAAATCAAAGTTAAGATATTACTATAATTAATAGATAAATTTTGAAATTCGAGAATTAATACCTGCTGGAAGGATTAAACAACCTTCTTATGCTACTATAGCTAAATAGATAAAAAATCATGGATTAGTATAGATATTTCTTTAATTCAAAGATCTTTCAAATGTTGTGAAATTTCTGTTGCTAAAAGTAGAAGTAAGGATAATTTGATATTCAATTATAATAGATTGCTTAATAATATAAAAAAGAAAAGTAGATAGGATAAAGTTCAGGATATTAACAAACAATAATAATGATGATAGTAATAATAGTGACGATAGTGATAATATTGAAAACAATAATAATAATAGTAATAATAATGGTAGTGATGATGAAAAAAGTGATAGTAATAAGTCTGATATAAATAAATATAAAGAACTAGAAGCTTCTGATTATGAAAATAAATATTAAATTATAAATAAATAATAAATTTGATCATTCTTAATAAATTTACTTTAAATAAATAAATGCATAGATATTACTATAGTAATTTGCAACCTTTTTTAATGTATTTGTAGTATAATATTCCTATAATAAAATACCTCTTATAGTATAATATTCCTGAATACTATACAAATTAATTAAAAAACAATAGTCTTCATGCATAGTACCTAGATAGTTTATATCAAAATTATGGGTTATAAACTAGAAGATACTATAATTCACCATTTACAGTATATTGATTTTATATTATTTATATTTATGAATTTATTTTTATAATTTTATTTAATCATATATTTATTAAGATTAAAAAGAAAAAATATTAAATATATAAAAATTTAATTACTTATCCTTTTAATGGTTTTGCAGGCAAATTTGCCTGCAATTTTGAAAATTAATAGTTGATCACCAAAAAAAAAGGATCATTTGACATCTGAGCCAATCATTTATTAATATAAATTAGTTATTTTTGTCAAAATCTATTAATCTATTAATAATATTTGAATATTTAATCATAAATTTTTTTTTATTTTGATAGTGACTCAGGCTTAAATTAATATCTAATAAAATGAGTTATTTAATTATTTCATTTAATAAAATGTTAGTCTTGCTATTAAAACATTATTTTTATTATTATTTTTTTTAATAAATAATATACTGCAAAATCTGAGAATTTAATTTTACCAATCCTTATTTTTTCCATTTACTTTAGAATAATTTTAAATAATTGAATAAAAATATTTGTTTTTTTTAAAAATCAATTTTTTTGTTTCTTTTCTTAACCCAATTATTGTATTTTTTAAAAGTTCTTAATTGGTCTTTGATGGCTTTTAAATAAATATCAAAAAAAAATTTATATGAATTAGGTAAATTAGGTAAAAGTTTAAAGTAAAGATTAATCAAAATCAATTAAAATTGCAAACAAATTTGCTTACAATTTTAATTGATTTTAATTAATTTTTACTTTAATTTTACCTAATTCATTTAAATTTTTTTTTGATATTTATTTAGAATAATATATGAAATTTATTATAAAAATATTAAATTATAAAAAAGCTTTACTTTAAAAATTTTTGTTAGAAAGAAATATTTAGTATTATTAAAAATACTAAAATTTTGATAAATATTTTTAATAAAATTGGTTTAAAATGTATTATTTTTAAAAATAATATTTTAAAATAAAATATATAATATATGCTAAATAAATATTAAAAAAAAATTTAGGTTAATTAATAAAATTTTGAATTAAAAATTAATCAATTTTGTTAAATTACAGACAAATTTGCTTGCAATTTTAATCAAATTTAATTAATTTTTAAATCAAACTTTTACTAATTAACCTAAATTTTTTTTTGATTTTTACTTAGAATAGTATATAAAATTTATTATAAAAATATTAAATATACAAAAAAGCTTTCCTTAAAATATTTTGTTAAAGAGAAATATTTTGTATTATCAAAAATACTAAAAATTTAATATATTACTTAATAAAATTAATTTAAAATGTATTATTTTAAATAATAATATTTTTAAAATAAAATATGATATTTTCTAAATAAATATTAAAAAATAATTTAGGTTAATAAGTAAAATTTTGAATCAAAAATTGTTAAAATTATATAAAATTATAAGCAAATTACTTGTAATTTTAATCAATTTTAATTAATTTTTGATTCAAAATTTTACTAATTAACCTAAATTTTTTTTTATATTTATTTAGAATATATCATATATTTTATTTTAAAATATTATTTTTAAAAATAATACATTTTAAACCAATTTTAT
>CAMKVN010002698.1:0-12667 GCA_946474995.1 Funneliformis geosporum
ATTTTTGATTATAATAAATTCCTAGTAATTTATATAAACAAATTTATTAGAATATGAAAGTAAGTGATTAAAAAAAAACAGCTGCAAAAAATAATTTTTAATAATTTAAAAAAAAATAGCAATCTATCTCCAAAACTTTTGCAATAGAAAGGGGGGAAACTGCTGGATAAATAATTTTCCTAAATCTGAAGATTTGAGGAGATCATGTGTTCTATTTTTATTACACATGGCATAATTTGTTTATTTACTAAATCCCCATTTATCTCAAAAACTAATATTATGCTGTTTCCCTCCTTTCTATTGCAAAGACCCCATATCATCATCCAAAAGAAGGTCACGAAAGTTCTGACTTTCTAATAGAAAATATATTTCTTTTTTGAATTTGTTGAAGTAAAAGGTGTTTGATTAATTTACTATTTTTTATTAATTTTAAATTTTGAAATATTTTTTTTTCAATATAAAATTTACACTTTTATAATTATGAAGATACCCTCAAAATTTTTATCTTGAAAAGTACGAGTTATATCAAACCGATTGTAATATCAGATTAAAATTTAAATTTCATTTATCATATTATACTAATTTCCTAATAAGAAATTACTCCTTGAATATTTGTAATAAATTTACTCAACCAAAATATATATTACGAAGAAACTATTTGAAATTAAATCAATCACTTCTATTTGTATGATGTTGATTTTAGATATTAATATTAAAAAAAAAATACATTCAAATTTATAATGATGCATTGATTGACCTGTTAGTAATTTGAATTGTGAAATAATTTTTGACCAGAATTATATTATAAAATAGAATAATTAAGATTTTTAATAAAGAATATTAGGATTTTTATCATATTATAATAATTTGCTGACCAATCATCTGTTCGCAAGTATAAATAAGATTTATTTATTTTACTAAATAAAAAAAAATTATCTATTAGTTAGAAATTTCAATTCAAAAAGTAGAATCGACATTTGCTATAAAAATCAAGTTACAAACATAATAAATTATATGTAAAGTGATTCTAATAGCATATTAATCACTTATCAAGTCGAATCCAAAGATTTAATTTTCTGTATTAATTATCAGAAAAATTAAACCTCAATAAATAAATAAATAAATAAATAGAAATTCTTATTGTTTATAAATAGTTCTTTTTCTCATATAAACTCTTTTTTTCCCTCACTCAATTTCCTTTCTTCAACCACCAGACATGTATTGGTTTGCTTTTCTTGTTTTACACATCAAATATACTTATATTACCTCTTATTTTTGTAAGAATGATAATTAAATGTAATTTACTTAGTTTATAATAAACATTGTAATTAGCGAAAGAATCAATGTATATCAATTATATTAAAATAAAATAAAGATTTTATTGAATTAAATAAATTAATAGTTATATTATGTAAAAAATGATAAAAGAAATACAATAAATAGGAGGTGCAACTTGGATAACGTATATGCTAATTAATTGATTCCTGATGTCAAAAGTGATCAATTTTGTCATATATCTTTCTTGCCAAAAAGAGTAGTGATCCAATTTTAGCGCAGCTAAAACCTGAGAGTGATACTTACATTGTTAGTTATAGACTTGTTATGATGCACAATACTGTGCCTAACATAATTGACGAATGGTAATCTTGATGATCATGATTCTCAACTTTCTACTATTTTTCTGATTTTTCTAATTTCACACATTTCTCTAATATATTTAAATTCTTTATTTTATTATATTTCATATATTTCTTTACTATCTTAAATATCTATTTCATATTAATGTGTTTTATATAAATATCTTGTATTTCTACCTTAATAAATGGCAGAATCATTACCAATTCTTTAATAAATCAATAACATTTATCTCTAAAACTTATCTTTGCTCGTAAACTCAATTCATTCTTTTTTAAATCTATATCAATAAAGATGACCTGACTCTTCAATTTAATTAATTGTGTTTATTTCTTTTATAGTTTGGATGCACTTAAACTCCCTACTAGCAAATAATCTTTGTTAACTTAATGATAAACAGTTTAAGCTTAACAACGTGTTAAATTTTCTTGACTGGATTAGGCTACCCCTTGGACTGTGAATAATAATAAAAGTATTGATATATGTGAATATATTTTGAACATCTGTGAACTTGGCTTGCCATTTCTTATTTTAATTTGTTTTAATTTGTTTTATATCTTTATATGTATTGTATAACTGGATAACACATATAAAATCATTAACGGTTTTGTATTATAATAAGACATTGTATAAATGATATAATTATATAATCAAACAGATTTTCTGTAAACTGGATTTGAAATGAATGAAAGGATAATTAGCATGCGTAGGTTAATGCCTTTAATTGTATGTATTAATGAGGATAATTAAAACTTATTGGGTATTTTATAATGGAATTTTGGGGGCTTGATTTAATAAGAATAATCAATTTACTAGTATGTCAAATAATGGATCATGATATGATAGAGAGATATCAAGAATAAAATGAAAGTTTAGTGAACTAGGTTTGCTATATCCTGTTTTAGATTTTTTGTTTTAATTTTTTTATATATAACTAATGTGTTTAATTAATTAACTGGACTGGATACACTGTAAATTAATTGATATAAGAAGGTGATTTTTAATATAATTGGATTTTATAGTAAATTTTCTGTTGATTGTTAACGATTATGATTCTCAACTTTTTACCATTTTTCTGATTTCTCTAATTTCACTAATTTCTTAGCAATCTCTAATTTAACATATTTCTTTAATATATTTAATTTCTTTATTTTATTATATTTTTATATTTCTTTACTATCTTAAATACCTATTTCATATTGATGTATTTTATATAAATATCTTGTATTTCTGCCTCAATAAATGGCAGAGTCGTTACCAATTCTCTAATAAAACAATAACATTTATCTCTAAGACTTATCTCTGCTTGTAAACTTAATTCATTCTTCTTTAAATCTATATCAATAAAGACGACCTGACCCTTCAATTTAACTATTCGTGTTTATTTATTCCATAGTTTAAACGTACTTAAACTACCTGCTAGCAAATAATCTTTATTAACTTAACGACGAACAGTTTAAGCTTAACAACGGAAATAGAAAGAAGTCATGTAGGAAAAATCATTGAGTATTAGGATTATCTGGATGGAAATTGATGTGAAAACAGATAAATAGGCATGCGATTCAGTGTAGTTTAAAAGAGAGTCAGTTCAGTTTGGATTTGAAATAAAATAGTTCTTTTATATTTTATGTAAGACTTGATTCTGTGCAAGTCAGTGATATTGTTAAGAAATAAAACCAAGCTTTGAAAAGTCACAGTATTTTTGCATGCAACATTGGTTGACAACGTAAAGTTAATTAAAGTAACAGACAAGCTTTTTTTAAAAAAAGAATATAACCTAATTAAACCTTTTGTTCTTCAATATCATTAATAAATGTAATAAATGTCACTAATGTCGCTTTAGACTATTCAAAAACATCATCTGAACTTAAAAAGAGGCAAGTTGAGTGATATTAAAGGTAACTGATGAATTTATTTTTTTAAATTACTTTTTTCTTTTTCAATGTCACAAATGATATTTTAAACTATCAAAAAGTAGCTTCCAAACCTAGAAAAAGAGGATAAGTTAAATTAAATAGATGCACAGACTTTTTTTAAAGATAATAATCTTATTTTTTCAAAATGTAGCTTTCAAACCTAAAGAAAAAGTTTAAATGTTCATTATTTTAGTTTTTTTAAAAAAACGAGAAACTTTTTTTTTTGTTATTTTAAAAAAAATGTTAGTTTGATTTAATAAAAAGGTAAATAAATATTGATCATTTTATAATCTAATGATCTAAACTAGTAAACTTTAAAAAAAAATAAAGGCCGAAATGAAGGACTGACAGTCTTTGATTCGGTCCTACTGTATCACACGTGATCTCGGATCATAGTCCAGTTTTATGAAGACAAGACCAGACTGGATAGGACCATGTAGGATCATTGACCATCTTTATGAATATAATATCTTGTCTAGGACATCAACACAATACGGATATAGCAAATTTGAGAGCTGATAAAAGAATCGTCATGTATTCATTTGAAATGTGCGGAGACATGTGAGTTAACAACTTTTTGTTTTCCTTTGTCTTTTTTGTTGACCCAGAAGTGTGTATGTGCATGGAAGCTTGAAGAGCAATTCTTCCGTGTATGAAACTGATTTCTTTCTATTCAGGAATTAGATCTAGCTATGGAAGATAAGCGATTATTGAAGGAAGAAGCAGGTTGGGGATAACATACAGATCTATATTTGTTATATAGAACTTGGATGACTTTAGTACCAATTTATACTACGGTATTGAAAAGCATCACATTATTTTACTTTGTGCGCAGGCGAAGAACAACTAATGCAAAGATCCTTGATCTGTTCAGGCAAGACCCAGGATAATTTTCTGTTTTTAATTGAACAAGTGAGTTTTATAGCGGTGTTTCGTGCTTCAATGGTATTGTATTGAAAATATGCCCAAGGTTATTCTTATAAGAAGAGGAGCAGCGAGAAAGACCCATAGCTTTGTGCATTTATTTTTAAGTATATCGAACCTAAATCCATGGCCTTAATTCCTAACGGAAGATTTCTAAGAGCGGAATTTGTGTTTCCGTTTAGTAGTATGATGCTTTCATTATACTGACACGTTTATAAGTGTATCTAACGCTGATTCAAATGAGCATAAATGTAAATAATTGTAAATTACGAAGGGATCATGATCATGATCATATGAGATGATGAGATGATGAGATTTCGTTCACATCATATTTATTCATATTTTCCGTTTAATATGATGCTTTTGTTATACTGACATTCGAATAACACTGATTCAAATGTAAAATTATGGTGTGATCATGATCATATGAGATAGTGTGATTCTGATCACGCTGAATTTATACTTATAAATTTATAAGTGTATTTAACACTGATTCAAATGATCATAAATGTAAAATAATTGCGAATTACGAAGATCATGATTACGATCATGCGATATGGTGGGATTCTGATTACTTCAAATTATTCATGTTTTCAAATTAATGTGAACTTTTCGATCTTTTAGTTCCTTTACAGTTTTGATCATTTTTCATTTGAAAGAACGGTTTCTTTCTTATCACAGAAAATAACGTTTTCTAAAAGAAAGGTTGCGCTTATATGATGTATAATCGTTATTAATTATTTTTTTTATCGGAAGCAAGTAACATCGATATAATTCGAAGAAGTTCTTATTCGAAAGAAAGAAATATTTCGATCTTCCTCGTCAGAATAAACAGCTTTGAACTTATACGATTTCGATCTTTTTTCATTGAAAAGAATGGTTCCTGATCTTATTCGTCATCAAATTTGGACTTTTTGACTAAAAGAATGATTCGATCTAGAGGTTAGAACCGGTTATAATATTTTTTAAAACTGAATGGTAATTTAACTGATTAGTTGGTTAAAAAACCATGATAATTTTTTTGTAACTAATCAAATTTGTTAGTTATTAATGAAGTAGATGTATTTCTTTTATTAAAAAATGTTTTTTTTATATAGAAGTAATTAAATATTTATATTTTTCTAATATTTTGTTTTAGCCAATAACCGATTTAAAACCAGTTTATCGTAACCTCTAATTCGATCAACGTACGTCTACATGTAAAGCTTATGAATTGTGAAATTGTCGATTTATTTCACAATTTTTTTTTTACTAGAACTTTTTTTTTTATCGCTTAATATGCTTTATGAAAAATTTTTAGATTATACAAAAAATAAAAATTCAATAAATATTGTTTTAAAGAATACGAAGTATACAATGTGTACTTGATACACTAAAATATTTTTAAACATAATTCAAAAAATAGAGGCATTCTATTCTTTATTTTTTTGTTATTTTTATCAAAATATTCGAAGAAAATACCAGAGGTAAATTATTTGATAAATTTTTTGATTGCTATACTTTTAATATGATGATTTTAGAAGTTAATGAAGCTTTTAAGATGACGCATATATCCGTTTTGAGGTGGTTCGATAATTTTGTGTGTGGTATACCTCGATTTCGCAATCCCTATAGGTATTGCATATCCTTGCTCAAGATGTTTAATGGTTATATGAGCCCCTAGAGGTGAGGTGAGGTGCACCATTTTTTGTATTAAATCTTTCTAATCTAATCGTTAGGCAAATATTTTTTAGCTATGAAGAAATATAATGCAAAAAAGGGATTTTTCAAATTTTTTTCAGCCCTCGGCCATAAATACCCTAGTTAATAACTTTATTTATATCTGATCGTACTTTGCAAATAAAGTTAACCTCAATTTATAATTCTCTTGATTTTAAATTGTTTATATTCCAAAACTTCGCTCGAAGATTCAATTCCTAGTTTATAAATTTCTATAAATATTTATAAATAGATTACAATAGTAAAAGTGTTCTTATAATTTTCTTTACCTTACAAATCCTACTTTTAATATTTTACCTGTAGATATATAGGTAAGAAAAGGACAGTTAATCTAAAGTCATATTTCTTAAAGAAAATTCCTCAAAATGTTACCGAAAATGTCCGAGTGATACTAATAATTTTCAGATAATATCTAAAAATTTGCACTTTTCAAGATAAATATCTATATCCGTCCTGATTTATTAAGTTGAAATTCCGTAATTTGGATAACACTTTTATGACTAGGCTAACTTTGAACGTTCTTGGAAAGTTCTTGGAAAGGATAATATAAGTCATTTCTATTAAATTTTAGATTTTTTCTCCTCTTCCTAAAAGGTTCAGTTACGAAACCAAAGATTCAGATTAAATAAATTACATTCATCAAGATTCATGTGATTTAATCGTAAAATAGTCCAGATGGTGGATTTAACGGCATACTAAGTTATCAATATAAATATATGAATGCTACGTATAATTTGTAAATAAATGATTATCCAAAACCAATATTTCATCTCGCAATTATACTTTGTTTAGAATGTTTTGGCATACTTTGTAAAAAAGGATGTTAAAAAGTATATTGTAAATTAATCAAATAAATATTTCAAAAAGTTTCTCCTCATTCAATTTTGAATGTAAGCTAACTGCTCCATATAATTAACAGGACCTATTTATTCTTCATGATGTTGCGAAAATAATAATAAATTTGTTTGTTTATACACTATCTGTATATAAAAGTCATTTGATATTAAATCGAGTTACAATCATAGTAAATCATATGATTTGTAACGTGATTTTATAGCATTTTGTTAATGATTATTTATTTCAAATAAATTTTAAGCACGGGTTATTTAGAAGATATTGACTAAAAAAAAAAACGCAACAGAATTTAAAGTTAGTGACGCTTACCTTATGTCTAACACCAAGTTCAACATAAGATAAAACCCGGCAACTATCTAGTAACCATAAACCATAAAATACGATTTACAAATAATTCCTGAAAATCGTTTTTTCAGGGAAGTCATTTTCGTTGTCTTGAGACATATTTATTTTAAACTTCAAAGACTTTGAACCATCAAGAAAAATTTTTTATATATATATTAAAAGAGAAATCGATTTAAAAATCGTCTTTTTAATAATGAAGATATGTTGTACCTCAAATGCGTGAATGATCATTCAAAATCGGATTTCGCACCTGGATAGGATATCCCAAAAGTTAATATCGCATCGCTTCAAATATACGCTCTTCCCAAATGTAAAATCAGTGTTGTCAGCTTTGGAAATATAAAACGTGTCCATTGTTAATTATTAAATATAATTTAGAATTTATTAAAAAATATTAATATTAATCATTTAATTGTATTCCGTATAAAAAATATTCCTGACAAGCTACCAACTATCCGCAATGATCACATGATCCCGAGGTTTACAAATCCCGATCGAAATTCAGAAAAGTTAAAGATCAAAGTTTTCGGATTTATATATTAAAATATAATCAAGTTTATTTATATTACGATACGCTTAAACTCTCTTATTACATTAATAATGTTAATAATGTTATTTTTAAATATAAATCTAGAAATTTAATTTACTACAACAGATACAATATATAAATCTTTATGTCATCCGTCATAAATTGTATTGTTTATACAGATAGCTTCAAAATCTTTCTTGTGAAGTATTTTAACCGATTTGTATGGTTGCGGCGGTTTCCTCCTGCGTTTTCCATTTGAAAAAAAAGCTTCACAGAAACAGTAATCACCTTTTATATTGTGAATTTATGTATCAATGGATAACAATGGACTATGGGAACTTTAATGGACACAATGGAAAGTGTATATTGTCCATTGTTTACCAATTGATATATCCATTGCCAAACCTGGCCAAATGAACATAGTCATTTCAGAGAAAGTACCAAATTATCATTTCGGATTGCCATGCCACTAAATGTTCATTTAGTTCTTTTAAGTTCATCTCATACTAAAATGAAATTAAAATATTCCGTAGAAAAGTATATGTCCAAAACGATCACGAATTTAGTAAAGATTTATAAGGCATTAAATTATGGATGAAAAAATAGATTTCGTTGACACATTTGGCAATCGCATATCTGAAACTCTTGGGATATCAAAAATGCGAATTCTGATTTGAAATAACTGAATGATTTTTAAGAAAATACATACATTAACGTAATTTAATAGTAAGATAAAGAAAATCTCTTTTTATTCTCGAGTTAATCAGATTTAGGTTAGGATATGATGAGCAAAAAAAAATTATCTATTCGTATATACAAATGCAAACATAACCTTATTTTAGCAACATTACAAAATAAATAAGCAACTAGATACAAGCATATCAGAAATTTAGAACTTATTTTCATTTGCTGCAGAATTAATACATTTAATGTAATGAGATCTTACTCGTTATCTAAATTTCAATGATTGATTATTTAGCTAGTTTTTTTTTAGAAATCTTTCGCATAAATAGTAATTTATGAAATGTTGCTAGAAAAAACAGATTTTTACCAAAATGAGGTTTTATTGCATTTCACTTTTTAGATAATGTTAGCAATAACATTTTAGTCAAAATTCTCAGAACCTGATTTTCCTGGAAACATTCCAGACATTGATTTTTCGCGCGTAAGGTAGGAAGGCAATATGGTAAATTGTAGACATTTTGCCAGTTGATAAATTTTAATGTAAAGTTGGCTAGTTTTTGTGAATGTAATTAAATTAACAAAGTTGTGCTAAGGATTAATTAAATAATATATTTAATATTAAATCTGAATGTCAGAACAAAGATTAACAACAAGCGGATATAAGTTCCTTGTAAAGAAAATCAAAAGGTTCATGTTATAATATACTATATAAAGATTATATTAGGTAAATATCTACCGTTGTCATTAAAGGACAACATCTTATTTGAAAGTTTGCCTTGCATTTAAAAATAAATGGAGATAATAATAGAAGTATGTTTAATTCAATTTCTCATAGTTAATATCTTTCTTTAAAAAATTTATTTTCGCTTCAACTTGGTAATAAGACGTGCTAAGTTAATAATAATATGGCAATATATAATGAGATCAATAAAGATTTGTATGATGATTTACCAAACTTCAATTTATATTGCTTTGCAAGTTTACATTGAACGCCAAGAATGTCAGTTATTTATTATTTGCAATTTTTGTAAAAAATTAATTAATTTAATTTACCCAATATTTCAAATTTCAAATTTTTTTTTCTGTACGATTTAATTTCTTTCAATACGCCATTTTTATGAAAAATTGAACTAGTTACACAAAAATTGTACGAAACTAAAATTTGCACGGTATTTTCATTATTTTACCACAAATACATTACAACTCCCAACTATTAAAAGTTTTTAATAAAATTAAAGCAGTACTTTAATTTAGTTAATTGTTATGTGAAAATTTGAAATTTTTTCCTTCTGTAAAATATAAAAGATTAAAAAGAAATAGAGGAAAACTGCATCATGAATGAAAACTTGCGCGTTTTTGTAATTCAATAATTCAAAATTTATTTAATCATAATGTTATTAAAGTAAATAAAAATGACTATATAAGAACAGAAGTCAATTCCCAACATTTTTTTTTAATGTAACCATATTCATAAATAAACTTATTTTTAAAAAATATTTATTATATTTGCTAAAATCTTATCTTTTCTTTCCTTTATTTTTCCTTCTTTTTAACAATAAAATATTGTATTTTTGGCTCATCCAAATTTTCTCGACGAGGTCTATCTGTCTGTAGTGACTCAACTGCATCATACATAGGGTATATTAGGACATTGCCAATCAGATGAAAAACTTATCTTTTTCACTTCATTTTTTTTTTGTTTAGCTTTGGCATATTTCATTATAGAATCAAACTTATTTTTTTTAACATCTAACCAAGATTGCAAATTCGATAAATAACCATGAAAAAATGACGTGTATTGATCACAATCAAAGTCTAATCGTTCTTTCCAATAATACATGTTACCATATTTGTTAATAAATGGCATAATTTCAAGCAAGTCTCTTGGATAATCCACATACGATTCAACCCTATGAAATTAATTTAAATAACAAATCTCAGCATTCTTCAGAATACTTATGTTCAACTCGATTCATTTAAAAAAGCTCAAAACACTTACATTATGGTTTTCTCAGAGAAACATTTTGAACAACACCTAACTCCGAATTCCCAATAAATCTTGCATTTTTTATTAATTTTACAAATTTGACAACCTCGTTCCGTTATTAATAATTCAACATAACACTTTTCATTCATTCCATTTGGTGGAGGCATCAAGTCATTTGTCATAAATTTTAATCGAGATTTCTTCCATATTTGCTGGGTAGAAAAGGAATTTGGTGCACTTAAGTAACAATAGAATTTACGACATACTTTAGAAAGGATGAATAAATCACTTGGCGTTAAATAAGCGCAAAACTCGACAAAAAGTTCAGGTGGAAGCTTTGTAATCGACTGTTTAGCTGGCATTTTAGGAATTATAAAATAAAAAAGGATAGAGTGTACTTTTTAAATCATCTGTCGATTTAATTTAACGAATCACTTTTTTTTGTGTCTTGCAAAAACGTTTCACAAATTACGCCCATAAATAATAAAATTCTGCTTTTTTGTTCACGATCATCCCGAACGTAACACAGTAAAATGGCCATATATTGATAGGCTTATGTAAGACAAGTGATATTAGCTTCGGTCAAAGTCTTTGACAACCGAACAGACCGTTTGATTGGTCGATTATGTTAACAAATTTATGTGCAAGTAATTGTATCTGTTGAATTTACAATTTTACGAAAAGGAACTCTTGATCTAATATTATGAACAAACCAGTCGGTCAAATGGGTGATCGAAATTGGTCATGTGACCGTTATGACTTCTGTTAACAAACTCATATAAAATTCACTAAATGAAAGTCATAAATACAAACCTTGACGGTATCCATGGCAGACAATTAAGAAATGAATTATTGTACATAAACTTTATATTATAAATATATTTTAAATATTAAAAAGTTTAGTTAATAATAGAATTATGCCAGCATTTCTGGTATTGACAATCCCTCTCCTAAAAAATATTCCGAGATATTTTATGTACTATGACCAGCAATATCATACCAATGCGATCTAACTTTGCAAAAAGTTTTGATATGTTCGCAATCAAAGTTATTACTGCTCTATATAGAAGATATACTTTAAATTAGTTAATCCTAACGAACATTTTAGTCTCTATTAATGATGGAAATTTAAATTGAGGAGAAATTATGAAGAAATATTATATTGTACATAATGAAATAAATTTCTTTTTTATATATTTCTTTAATTATTTTTTACATGAATCTATAATTTCCTAAGTCATTCTTGATAAACTTTTATTATTATTTATATGATTTAACGGTTATAGTTAAGTTAAATGAAATATTTTTTTCTTCATTCGAGAGATTCTCTAAATCAATTGTTTGGAAAAGAAGATATAAAAATACAATTCAAAGTACAACATTAAAAGTCTTCAACCACTAATCAGCGGACAAATATTAGTTTTACTTTGTCAATTTTATTACATAATTGAGAGGGAGGAGGAAAACCGGTACGGTACGGTTCGGCTGATCAGTACGGTACGATCATCCAATTATGATCGTACCGTACCGTACTGGTTTTACTCCGCCTCTCGAACTGTATATAAAGATTAATTATTTTTTTTTAAAAGCTGGAAAAAAAAATTAGTCTTTATTACTGCGCCATTCGTAAGGCAGTTTACCGTAAATTTATAAATATTTAACAATTTGCTTTGTATTTAAACTAAATAAAAAATAAAATTATTTATCAAAAAGATTATAAATTCCGACTATTTTATTTTATAAAATATTTCATTTAATCAAGAAATATTTATTTATTTATTTAAAATTTATAAATTCAAAATCAAATATAAGAAAAAATATATTATTCATCAATATTCTCTCTATTTCTCAACTAAGATAATTCTTTTTCCAAAGCAACCTTCTGTCTTAATAATTCAACTGCCTGCTTCTCTGCTCTAACCATTGTTGTCTTGCTTCAATATTATTAATTTGTAAAATTTCATTTGAATTATTTTTATTTTTTTGGTCTTTTAGGTGATCTTGAAGATGTTGCTATTGCTAAATTATCACTTATTTCTGGTTCTTTTCCTTTTTGCTTTCCTATAATAAATA
>CAMKVN010002699.1:0-12663 GCA_946474995.1 Funneliformis geosporum
GGATCTTTGGGAGGTTCCTGTTCTTTTGGCGGATCTTTGGGAGGTTCTTGTTCTTTTGGCGGATCTTTGGGAGGTTCCTGTTCTTTTGGCGGATCTTTGGGAGGTTCTTGTTCTTTTGGCGGATCTTTGGGAGGTTCCTGTTCTTTTGGCGGATCTTTGGGAGGTTCTTGTTCTTTTGGCGGATCTTTGGGAGGTTCGGGATCTTGTCGTTTTCGAAAAATGCTGATCGAATCCTTCAGTTCATAAGTTGGAAAAGCACAATTAATGGCAATAAGTACCGCAATAAGAACTATGATAAGTAAACAAATATGTTTGTATTTAAGTTCAACATAAGACATCTTGAGTGTATCTAAATATTAAAAAGTTAAGAAAAAAACTTTTTTCGATCATTTATATTTTTTTGCCTAAAATCATTTTATATTTTGTAGATTACCAAAATTTTCGTTACTCAATTGTACGACAAATTGTAACAGCTGATAAATAAAAATACTAATTAGGTAAAGCCATAGTCGTATAATTTATTTTTAATTTTTGTCACCTACTAAATAATAATAATAATATAATAATTGAATTATAATGGAACCGTGGCGTGAGTTAAATTAATTGTTTGATTAAATGCTTGATTATCTCTCTTTTATTTTTATTTTTTTTTAGATAATCATAATCATTATAATCTAAATTTAAGCTTCATTTTGAATAAAGAAAAGATTATTCGTTTAAAATAAAAAAGTTTGAATCAAAGTTTTTGAATCTAAATTCCAATAATTTTTTTTGATTGTATTTGGGAAATTCTTATAAATCACAATTAAATTCTATATTCTACACTTTCTTGTGATTAATCTTTCTTAGGATATGGTATAGATAATATCTTAGCTCCAACCGAATTAAGTTTTTTAGGATACAAAATTTTTCGCTAGCTCCAACAAAATTTATAGTTTCGGGCCGAGCCAAATTATAACCGGTCAATAATAATTGAATTGGACGATCTAAACGGGTTTGACCTAGATTAATATATATATATTTTTTTTTTAAAAAAAAGATTGATTGAGCATTACAAAAATGAATGCCTCCTCTTTACCAATATATAAAATAATTACCCGTAAAAAATCATTGTTATTATTTATACATATTAGGTTACATTACCATTCGTGTAACATAAAAATTACTTTAATGATAGATTTTCTTTGATGATGACAAGACAATATGAAAATTCTTATGTTTATACCATAAAAATACTTTAACGGCTTTTAACTTTTTAAGTTTATATTAATCTCATTATTAGGTTCGTGTAACGTCAGAATTTTGAAACCTGTTTACGCTAATTTTGTAAAAAACATGATCATCCTTTTTTACAAAGGTATTTAGAAAAATGATGTGACATGTGAATAAAAAAAAAAATTTTTTTTTCCCTCTCACCTTAGTTGAACATCTTTCGTATATAGTAATGGATTGACAATTTGCGGTCGTGTTATACTGCGCCTTTCCTTTTTTTGTTTTATCAATTATTTGGGGTAGGGAATTATTTTCCCCCTTTACAACTTCTACAGGATTTTCATCAAGAATGCAACGTTCTGATTATCGTTTATAAACAGATTTACCATTTTACACAATTACTTTTTAATCTCAATTTTCCTTCCAAGCATTTACGTTGATCAGAGTTTAAAATAATTTAAAATATCTTTTTTGATACTTCTTTTTATATGATTAGGAAGATGGAAAATTACGATCATCTTATTAAATACAATGATGATGGTCACTCCGTTAGTGTACCATTTGGTCGTGCTGCGGAATATTATATATCGAAACATCCTTTATTAAAGAATATCAGATTAAAGGCGAGAAGTAGATTAAGAGCACCACAACTTGTGAATAATGGAATTATTACACTTAAAAGAGTCGAAGGTGCCGTTGATTACGTTGAATGGACAACATCAAGCGGTAAAACAAAATCAACAAATAGAATCGATGATATTATTGAATTAACTGAAAAGGGTGAAAAATTGGTTGAAAAAATTCAAGAAGGAAAACAAAAAGATAAATTATGTTGGAGTTGGGTAATGTATTGTGCCGGTGATGGGAATACTTGTCAACATTTATGTGGTGGGATCGGAACATGTAATCCTGATTGTCCAAATGCGAATTTACCTAATAACTTAAAAAATAGTAATGATATACATCGTTGTAGACTTCGTGTAGTTACCGAATCAAGATTATCTTGGATTAAAACCCCTCATCAATTAAAAATTAAAATTGAAGGTTGGCATTTACCTCCTAACGTTCTTGTGACTCATGAACCTCAAGTTACGAGAGTTAATCTCACACGTTCCGCTCGGGATAAAATTATAATTAGTCGTAGAGCTGATCGTTGGACCGCTGATGTTGTTAAGAATAAAATTTTGGTTTCAAAACAAGGTGCGACTGAAGATGATCTTCATCAAGAAGTTGTTAAGAATAGAGATATTTGTAATAGCAAACAACTTAAGAGACTTATCATACGTGATGATCGTAGGGTTAAGGACAATTCGGGTCCTTGGACCGTACTTCAAAATTATATTCAAGATGTATTGAAACCTCGTGGTCACGTTTTATATTATCATACTCCTGATCTGTCCGCTCCTGATGATTCCCCCGAACGTTATTATCAATTAATCGTTTCCGATGATTTATGGTTAATGAATGGTCGAAATTATGGTCATTATTGTTTCTGCATAGATGGGAACAATGAATTGAATATGGATCGAGCAACTGTTTTAACCATGGTTGTCGAGACAGATCTCGGTCATCCCATTCCTTTGGCATTTGGTAATTATTCTTATTATTTATATGATTTGAATTCATGTTAATGTCTACGTTTATTTTTATTTTTATTTTTTTATTTAAATAAATCTATTAACTTCCTCCCTCTTTGATCATAGCGTTGAGCAACGGAGATGATAAGACACCTGTACGTTGTGCGATTACGGCTATCAGGAAGAATCTTCCATGTAGTCTTGAGGATTGTGAACACCCGTGGCATTATGAGGATTTACCTAATGAAAGAGGATTCAAAAGGATACGTAAATGTTCGCAAGATCAACCGTGGAATCCAATTGCAATGATCGATCAACACCTTCCAATCAAGAAAGTTCTTGATGGTGTGGTCGCTGGAACTTGTCTTTCTTGGACTTTTCTAATGCAAAAGTTGGCTGAAAATTTAAAGAATTGGGATGTATCTCGTTCATTAAGGTAAAAAGTGTGTAAAAGTAAAGAATTTACTCTCTAAAGGGATACAATTAGTTTGCTTAATTAATTTGATTTATTTATTAGATATCCAATCGCGTTGGGATATAAGATAATTGGAAGGAGTCGAACGGAAGAAGAATCGGCTGACATGGCACGATTGTTTAAAGTGTTTATTGACTCAATTCCATTAACCTGCGTACAAAAGAACTCGATCAAGGAGGACTTGGATATAAATTGGATGAACGATGAATGGCGTTGCATGATTGTTGATAGGTGTAGAGAATATCCCGATCAGAATTCTGATCAGTTGAGAAAGCCAATGACCACAAATAGCCTTACTGAACGGATCACGAAGAGAGTAATTGTTCAACTTGATGGTAAATTAACACCTTTAGCATTCCTTGAAAGACTTTTTGGAGTTAAATTACGCAGAGATGTTTTACATGCAGATAATTTTCCTAGCGAGGATAATCAAGATAACGCTGGATTAATAACCTTCTTCAATTCTCAATCATTTGATCATCATAAAGATTATTATTATAAGACACAATTATCTGCTGATATGGTTCGTAGTTTAAACCTTGGAAGATTTTATTTCTTATCAGAATTAGTTGAACCAACAGATGAACCACATTGTTATTATGTTAAAAGACACGATGAACCATATCTTACATTAACATCATCATATGATGGTAAATTAATTTCATTGGATGGGAATGCTATGGAAAAATTAAATATCATGATGAATAGATTTATCGAAAGGCATGAAATTGTTGCAAAAGAAGGATATTATATGGCAAACATTAAAACGGGAGAATGTTTATTATGTTATGATTTTATTTGGAATGGAAGATTTCGTGATACTTGCAAACATGTTCACGCGGCTAAGCTTTACGCGGAAGCACAACGTATTGGTGATTTTGCTTCTATAATTAATGAAACTAAAATTAAGTTAATAGAATATTTTAATTGTAGAGAAATTAATGAAACTCAACAAAATACTTGTATAAGAAGAGGAACTGTTGATGCAGCTTTTGCCGAAATTCAAAGATTATATGTAATATCAGGTGGGCATTCTAAAAAAAAAACGAATAGGTTTCTTTCTTTTGAATCCAAAATCATTCATTTTTTTAAAAAAAATTCTAATTTATTTCTTTAGGAGACAAGATATTTGACTCGACAATGTTATACAATGATACGTGTATAGATCCTTTCCGTAATTTCAAACAAAAGAGACGAATTGCATCAAAACAAAGTATTCCCGTAACATCCAAGAAAGCACGTATTTCAGAGTATAAACAAGGAGTTGCAATTAACGAACACATCGAAGGATTACAAGCGACATCATCATACGATTTACAACGAAATGAACTAACAACAGATATTGGCTCCTCCTTTATTGATCCGTCAATTTCAAGGGTTGGGAGAGAAGGTATCAAAAATCTTACACAATTTGAATTGTTTTTTTAGTTCATCAACAAATGATAATTCTCTTCACTTACATTAAGAAAGCGGAGTACCAATCAACGAGTTCACCTATTCTTCATTCGAAAGACCATCTAGCAAAAGAGCTTAATATTTTTAAATAATTACGGGTATGTAATTCAAATAGTGCAATAAAATTTTATTTCTTTAATATATAAGACTCTTTGATATGCAATTTTTATATATATATATAAATTATCTAGTAAGATGCTATCTTATAGGAATTATGGAAGTGGGGTTTTTACCAAACGAAAATATTCATAGTAAAAAAAAAGATCATGAATTATACAATGTAAAATATTAACAATCATAAATTTCAAGAATTAAAAATATACTGTTCATAAATTTTTTTGAAAAAAGAATTGGTGTTGAAAGCAAATAAGTGGGTCGTTTGCTATTATAGTCATGTTACGTGACATAATAAATTAATAGCAACCCATAAATATTGTATGTAAAAAAATAAATAAATAAATATTAATATGCGGAGGTACAAATATTTAAAGAGCCTAATAAAATTAAGAATTTTCTCTTCAATCTTTTCAATCAGTCAAAGGAATTCAATTATGCATTTTTTAAAAATTTCAGCATAAGACAAAATTTACCAGTTCCTTTAGATGTCTTTTTGTAATCGGCAACAAAAATCTTAATAAACAAAAAACCTTACACGTGTATGCTTTTATTAATTATAATCTTAATAAGGTTATTCATACGAATTCTCTAAATAACTAATATTCCTTAAGCGTCTTTACGATCATTTAGCAGACCTTTGTGAATATGCTATGGATCTGAATTAAAAAGAAAAAGAAAAGTTGAAATATATATATATATATTTTTGAAGTACAAATAATTTTTAAAAAAATTGCGTTGGTAGCAAACTTGAACAACTGATGAATTTACGTGACGAAATTAAAAAGATAACGATAAATATTTACGTGAAATACCATTATATTTGAAGTTTCATTTACTCTTTTCACCTTTAAGAATGTAAATCTAATAAATTACTTGGCACTATTCCCTTTTGTTATATAAGATTGATTGCAAATGCAAAACATATGGGAGGTTTGCTAAGTAAATGGGGTTCTGAGCATTTTTTATTATTTATTGTATTTTAATATTGATAATGTTAGATTAAAATGCAATAAAAATTAAAATTTTAATAAAAATTTCTCAGAGCCCCATTTTCCTAGTATGTCATCTGAGAGAATTTTCGCTCTCTTTTAAATATTTTTCGCCATTTTGCCTTAATAAAAAAAAAATTGTTAACTGTGATGTTAATAATAATATTCCGATGGAAAAAAACCCCCCAATAAGCTTGCTTCATAATGCCTTACCATAACCCCAAGTATTTTGTAGATATTTGTTATTTTCCTACGAGATTTGGCGTCTTCAACAAAAAAGTATGTACAGTACACTGCTAAAGTACTTCATGAGTACCATTGTAACATGATTTTGAGAATTTAATATTTCGAACTTTAAAATTTACGATGTATTTCGTCGTCTTTATAAAATACGAAATAGCATAATATACATGTATAAATAAATATAACAAATAAAAAGTTTTATAAGCTTTATTCTTTATCAAATTTCTTTAAATAAGTTCAAACATAAAAAAAAAGAATTCTAGTAAATATTGCAACAAACAAAAATAATGTAAAAAAAAAAAAATTTCATTCGTCGTCAAAATCAAAGGACGTTTGAAAAGTTTGACCGTTAATTTCATTTTTTGCTATTGCTTTGAGTTCCATTCTACCAAATGCTAATTTAAAAGTAGTGGTTCTGTCCATCCCATCTGACCAATCAATTTTAAGTTTTCCAAGTAATTTCATTCCTGCCTCTTCACAAGTTTTCGCTGAAAAACTTCGTGTGTAATAAATTTCAAATATCCCAGTGCTTTGAAACGGGTGACTGGGTCGAACTCTAACACTAAATTCTTCATTGATTTTAACTTCTTTTCCTCTCCTTGCTAAACATTTAAAAAGAAATCCTTCATCGGATTTCCAAAATTTGATCCCATAAGTAAATTGTAATAAACGTGATTCGATATTAGAGAATTGACCATCCATATCTAATCTATCGATTTCGTTAAAGCCTAAACCATAGATTGTTGCGCCACGAGAAATTGCTGCTGCATTAGGATAGGTAGGAACATAAATATTATGACCCGGAAATTCCTCTCTGATTCTCTTTTGCAAATACCCTGATTCACTAAATCCCCCCACCAAAAAAATTATATCGGTCTTTTTTTTTTCAGTATATTCATCAACCCCAGATGCATTTTCAATATGAACACGCATCATACGTAAAATTCTTTCAATGACTGGGTCAAACATTGATTTGATTGTGTTGTAATCAAGATAAATAAACCATTCAGCAGCTTCCATTCTTTGTTTCCTTTCATCTCTTACATATTGTAATAAAACTGGAGAAACTTCTTCAAGGTTAATTTCATAATAAAAATCTCGATCATCTCCTTTAAATGGTAATTTGGCGTCTTGACAAAATGATTGAACCAAATATTGCATTTGTCCATGGAAATTATCTCTTAATAAATCTATAGCTTCATTTCCGAGTTCTCTCCTTAAGTAATTAATAAATTCTCTATCGACAAAAGAACCTCCGCAAAAATCACTTGTTCTCTCTTTAACTTCTTCTAATCGATTTCCGTAGAGTAATTTTCGAGTTGTCAAAACTATTGAACCACTACGACAATCAACAACCATGAAGTTTTCTAAGAAAAAAAGGGTTAATTAAGGAATATAAGATAGAAATGGTTTCATATTTCTCATTTAGCAATACATACTTCCGCTATTTAAACCATGTTCTCCGAGACTATCTCTGCAATGAATTGCCAAAGCCTCAGCTGCAGAAGTTAGAATTTATTGTAAAAAAAAAAAATAATTAATAATAATAATATATATCTATGCATTTACACTTACTTTCCGTAATCAATTGTAATTTATCGGAATTTTTTTCGCCAATTAATCCAGCCTCATGTACACAATCTCTCATTATAGATTTTGCTTTTTCCGAATATTCGGCTGGAATAGTAAGGACTAGAAGAACTTGTTCCAAAAAATCAATGTCAATGTTAATCCTACTCTTGATTAACTATGTATATAATTAATAAATAATTAATAAGTATATCCAATTGCGATAATTAAGTAATGCTAAATACTAAATCGTCTTTAAACACTACATTTCCCATTTCATGAAGATAATCAACGATTGCTTTTTTATAATCCAATCCATTTGGAAGAACCGGTTTTTGACTTTCCTGCAAATCATCTAAATGCAATGTAAATAATTCTGCTACAAAACTTCGTTCCTCTTCATCAAAATTCCTTCTTGGACGTTTATATAATGCAGGATATCCCCAATATTTGACATTTAAATTACTATCATATTGTAATACTGTATTGGTTTTAAATTGAACAACTTGACCAACTTGACCATTACCCTTAAAATAAAATAAATTCAGATATATATATATAATTCATCTAGGAAATAAAATAGGAGGGGAGGATATACCATCCATCTAGGCCAATCTTCATTTATTCTTATATTATCATCACAGACATGACAATACGCGAATCCCTAATAAAAAAATATCAGAACATTTTGAATGAGACCGATTTGATTTGATTTAAACACAATAAGTCAGTTTTAAGGAAATTATGATTTACTGAATGCTTGGTTCCAAAATCTTTTAAAAAAATGTCAAATATTAAAAAAAAAAAATTCTAATTGAATAAACAAACAAAATATGAACTATATTTATCGTACATAATCCAACTACGAAACGAATATCCCAAGACATTTTGTAAAGAGAATAGTTTTTTTTTGTTTCCATTGTAGATAAATGATTGTACCAATGCCTTTAAATGACGTTAATGGTCATAAAAAATAAGCATTCAACGAGAAAATAGTTGATCACAATCCATATGTGGTTAATTTATTAACAAAAAGATGCGTGGCGTATATCAGAAAGTTTAAAAATGTCAAAGGAAGGTACTAAATTATTTTGAGGAACTATTTTATATTGATCATAGTACAAAGTTTCTTGGAAAGTGACTTTACTCAACGAAAAAGTAGAATAGTGGTTTTTCCGCATTGGCAAGAAAATTAAAGAAGGCAAGGTCTTTTAAAAACCAATTCTTACCAAATTGGTTAGATCCAAAAAATGCTTAAATTTGGTGTAACATCAATCAAAAAATCGACATATGTATATTAATAGTGTAACAATGCTTCGGAGTTTCAAAATAATTTAATATTTGAAAAAATTTATTAAAAAAAATGTTATAATAAAACACACTTCAAGTTTAAGCAACCCTTCCTTGAAGATCAGCCACACGTAATAATCGTATCGGTATGTTCTAAAAGAGAAAAGAGCAAAGTGAAAATGTACTTAAACTATACATAAATAATGCTAAAGTTAGAAATTTCAATTTTATTAGCTCGTCTAACAAATACAAGAAATTTTTCATATAGAAAATTAAAGTTTTATAAAAAATTTAGGTTTTTTAGGTAAAATAACCAATAATTCCTTTAAGATTTCACAATTTCGCTCAAATCAATACGCCGCTAGGATGACTGTAAAGTGACAATTTACCAGTATTGATACCAGAATATGGGCATGAATCCTTTAGAGAATATTTTCTAATAATCACATCGAAATCCTTTAAAGTATTTTACTAAAAAATCACTTCTTCAGCACATAAAACGCCATTGAAATAATGAACGTTGTTATTTGATAACATTATCACTTAAAATATTATATTTATTTTTTTTTTGGTCATTTAGATAATTTAGATACTAATGTACAAATTCACACCTTATTTCGCCATTAACCATGTGCGGTTTATCATTGAAAACAAACAATTTGCGTTCTAATGTTCTTGATGCCATAGAATCCCACCTATTCAATGTCTGCGTAAAAATCTAATCTCTTTTCAAAATCAGAAAGTGTATAGATGGTACCATTTGTTTAACAAAAGTCCGTCGTTCTCATAATCAAAAATTTCTGCATTAGATTTCCAAAGCGCATGCAACGAGGATTTATTTGGCGTGAGCTAGAGCGCAGGTGTACGGATATGAGACAGTTGTTATAGAAATTAAATTCTAGTCGAAAATCCCACAGTTAACATCATCCAAGACGAAATAATTTAAATAATTTAAATAATAAGTTGATGTTGGATAATGTTATATTTACTAGTTTATAAGATTTAAAAGTTGGGAGTAAAAGTTATATATAAATATACTAAATATAACTAACAATATATCAAAATTTATTTTTAGTACCGTATAATGAAAAAAAAACTTGGTATCATGATCAAAACCTTATGAACCGAAATAGTTCATTGTCCGAATTAGAAAATTCTAAAAAAAAGATTTTTTTTAGTTGCATGATAGATAATTTGATTTGTAGGAATAATTGTCCCGAACTGAAAGAGTTTACTGCTCGGGGAAATCCAAAACTTAAGATTGTTCTTTGATTTTTGATTAGCAGAACTTATTTGCATTTTCCTTTTTGATCCCTAACTAATTTTGATCGACATTAAATTCGATTACTTAATATGGAATTGTATGGATTTTCAAAAAAAACATCAACAAAAAGTCCGAATTTATTTATTCCGTTCAGCCGATTGCACAATACTAACAATACTATCACAATAGACCCTTTCTAAAATCCATTGTGGTTTGTAAAACGCATGCACAAGAAAAGTTTATTAATTGGGAAAACAAGAAAAAGAATATAATTTGATTAAGACAATGCAAAATGTTAAAAAACTATTTTTCTCGACTTTTATAAATAAACTTCATTTCGCTTTTTCAAATTTTTTCATCAAGCAACAAAAACAACAAATAACAATTAACAACTTCAAACAAATCAAACAAAAAAAAATTTCAAAATAAATCAAATTAAAGAATGAATCAAACTAAAATCAACGTTATTACTGCTGATCCAGTTATCATCGTTACTTCTGAAGCAACGAACCGACCCAATCCTACGAATCAATGCTCCATCATGTGAACGACTCTTCGGAAAAGAAAGAACAAAGAAAACTATTTCTTTATCAAATTCCTACTTTGGTTCCACAAACCTACAGACCTACAAACTGATCGATGTCAAAATTACTTTAAAACAATTATTATTTTTTATTTCTACTTTATTTTCTGTATTTATCTGTAAATATTTAATTTATCTTCGTTTTATTTTTTTGGAGAGGAATAAAATCAAAGTTATATTCTGAATCTATTTTATTTTAATTTTTTTTGTAAAAAAATATGTTCTATTAGTTAGTATATTTTGTCGTTTTAATAAAAAAAATATGAATTTAATTTTATAACTTATCAATATGATTCATTATACAACAAATGAAAAGAAGTTTTTCGAAATCATTTTTTGTATTCAAAAGACAAACAGTAATTGACATTAAAAAATTTAAATGCATTAATCAATCTCGGAATGACTTCCCTTCCAAACGAATTGTCCACTATTTGAATGATGGATCATTATATAAAAATGTAAATTAAAAAAAAAACTGTTCAAATGTTCGTGATGTTCGTGATTTATATAAATAATCCTTTCCATTTTTTTATATAAATTTAATGAGATAGTCGGTCTCTCTACTGCCATGAAAATATTCACATCAAAAGAAGGTATATGCAAATCGAGAATTTGTGTTTCAATGGTTTTTCATAATATCGAAATTGATCAAGGTTTAAATGGAGCAACCTTTTTACATTGTGTGAGAATATTCTTTTTTTGAAAGAATTCACGCATTTATTTAAAATAAAAAGACGGAACTTTCTTAACAACGCCTGTAAATTTGTCTATTAATCATAACATATTTCTATGCTCATATATATCTAGGTATAAATTTCGACTTTCAACTTTTCCAACTCAGACGCGTAGGAACAATTTTAATCGGTTAAGCAATATATAGCTGCATATTTTACTCTTTTTACCAAGTATACCGAGTTTGACTTATTTAATTTTATAAAAAATCATTTAGTAAATTAAGTATGTAACGGAAAAATTTAAATGAATATTTCGGAATTAGGATTTTTTAATTAATATATATCGGGATATAATGTCCTAATTACAGTTAATTTATTCATTGTATTAAAAGATAATACTATATAATGCACAAGTAATTTAAATAATTAAAAAAAAAAATTGATAAAATTGATTAGTTTGCTACAAATCAAAATTTTTTCAATTGCCAAAATTTCTTCACAGTATTTACAAAAAAAAATTTAAATAACAATTTTAAAAAATTGATATTTAATAATACTTTACTTTTATTCTTTGTGATTTGCTTTTAATTAAGATTTATTTTATCGCGTTCGTTTCATTCAGAACATTTTTTGCATGAGATTGCACAAAAAATCACCAAGTTGAGTCAACTCCGGAATTTTCAAATGACTGAGTCGTGACTGAGTTCCAAAATTTGATATAATGTCAGAAAATCGCGAAATTTCATAATTCTACTTTTTGAAACATTAATTAAATTTATAAAATCTTTGTTACTAATTTCAGCGACTCTGTCGTGGCCTAACGACTGACTGGGCCGACCTAAGAATTTGTCACATCTGTACTAATAATTAATTAAATATCCAGTTTTTACAGTATTAAAATCTCATCGACAGCTTTTAATCATGTCGTTACATGAAATATTTTAGAATGCCGAGAGGATAAATTAATTCATTTGCAAAAAAAGATCACGAATGTAGAATGTATCAAATGATTTCATTTTTATTATTTACACCAAAGATTCAAATAAAGATATATACATTACTAATGAAAAGAAATTTTTTAACATTACGATTAAAAAAATGAAATTATGTACAAAAAAGAAGGGAACCCATAATAACTATTGTACAAATTTGTTCTTAATGTACAAATAAAATATAAGCCTAAATTTATGAGAACATAATTTTATGGTACATTGG
>CAMKVN010002700.1:0-12648 GCA_946474995.1 Funneliformis geosporum
GCATTTTTAATCACAAGATATTACCATTTTAAAATTTGTGTTCAGGTGATGCAATACTTTTGAGCGCCACTGTATATCTAATATCTCTTATAAATACAACTGATTTTTTTGCTCTTATATTAATTACAAAATATTTATAAGTTTTACTTAGACCTTGTTCATCTTTGGTAGTTTTATCTATAAAAATTAATTATTCAAAACTAAATTCACTTATTTTTAACATAAATTCACTTTTCAATAATTACTTCTCTCACTTCAGCTTTCTATAACTATAATTACATTCTAGGATTTTACCAAAATTGATAGGATGATTTTTTCCTTTTATAGCAAAGAAATACTAATCAGAATATTCTAATACACTTCTAAATATAGAAAGTAAAAATTATGAATATATTTAACCAGAATTATAACCCAACTTAATTTATTTATTATTTATCAAAAAATTTATTTAAAACTAAATAATAATATACATGTATATAAAAAATAATAAAATATATTAGTTTTCAATTTCTTCATAAGCAATAATATTTTTTACAATCATAATATTTCTAATTTCTTGAAGAATATTTAATAAATTATCACGAGATTTACTTGATAAGCGTAATTGATCTGAATAATCTAAAGATGAATTAAAGAATTAATGATTGTTAGAATTTCAGTTTTTGTTAAAGAAGTTTCAAATTGTTGAAAATCCGCTTCTTTATGTGTTATAGGAATTGGATGCCAAATTTTTAATGGGTTTTTGTCAATTAATACTGCTTTAATTAATAAATTTGACCTTTTTTATATGTGCAACTTCGCTAAATTTTTTTAGTTCTTCACTTAGTATTTATTCTTCAGTAATATTTTGAAAATTTTGATTAAAATCTATAAATTGAGTTTTTCTTATTTGAACTCAAAATTGACGTGATTTAATTATAAAATCAGAATATGTACGAGAGCTATGGATTTCATCTTTAGAATATCTTATTATATTAAATAAATTAGTATGTAATTTTATAAATTTAGTACAATTGCGTACTGCTATTTCCTAAAATCATTGTGGAGGTATGAGAGAAATAATAATTTAAGTACTTTATTAACTTCTTTGAATACTATATTAAGACCTTGATATTAATTCATAAGTCCAAATAATAATATTACATTTCTTTTTTGAATCAAATCACAAATTTCAGGCTTTAGTTGTAATATTGTTTTTCATCCATAATCTCAATTAATCAGTAAATCAGATATCGTCTGGTGGACTAAATGAGTGTAAATATTCATTTAGCTATACCTTTTAATAAAGACCTATTCATATGAATACCAGTATGAAATTAATAATTGCTTATAAGTAATAAAAATTTGTTCATATTTTAGTTGAAATATAGGATGAGCTCATATAAAATAACCATCAATAGAAAGAAATTCTTCAGAAATAACATATGGCTATATTAATTCAGAAGTTATTGCGAGTCTATATATATTACATATTGAATCCCAAGATTTATGGTGATCTGCACATTTTTTAAAAAAATGAAGTTGATTCTCAGTTTGGTATCTTTGACATTAAACAAAATATTCATATAATATCCTAAATCAGTTTAACAAATATCTTTAACATGTTCATTTCTTCATAAATAGCATTCAGAACTAATATAAACCAAGGGAAATCTTTTTTAATTTTCTGTATATAACTATATGGTATTTCATCACAGACAACTATGGCTCACTTACAATCACCTTGTTTAATATCAGATATCTCCTCAATATATTCAAAAATTTTCTAAATCTTGCAAATTAACTCTTATTGAATCAGGAATAATTATTTGTGATATATTGATTCTACTTTTTAAATTTGAGCATTGTATATCATTAAGTTTGTAGTAAAATTCTGATTATTTGATTCAAAAATATGAGGAAGGATGACCAATTTTTTTTCATTAGCATTTATGATTTCAAATGGCTCATTAGATTATTGATTTATTTTAGTCATTGTTGATAATTTAGCATTACATATAGGACAATTTTGTTTCTTATTATCAATATTAGTAGTTTGACAAGTATAGTATTTTTTCATATATTCTAGTTTGCTTTAATGATGTACTGACTCATCAATTACATTTTTTTCTTAACTCTTTTCAATAAAAAGTTCTTCTAATATAGTTGTAAGATATTTGATAAGTTCTTTGATAATTCATTCTTCATTTCTAAAGTTAAATATAATAAATCTTTATATTGTTTTTGGGTAAGCTCAGAATATAATCAAGGATTAGTATTAGTTTGAATAACATTATATTGATTATGACAAAATGTAATGAAATTTATAATTGTATGAAATACAACTGTATTATATTCATAATCCAGATAATTTTTTGGTCCTTTTACTCATTATCAAAAGCTAAGAATAAGAAACCTTTATAAAGTGATTGCTGTTTAATAGTTAAACTTTCTAACTATTTAGTAAATTTTGTATAGTTACTAGAACTAATAATATATTTATTAATATTAATGATAATTTTGGATCTTGTTAATGAATATTTGATTGCAAAAGTAATAAGATTAATAGAAGAAATATACTTTTAGTTCTTTGTTTCATAAATAGCATCAACTATCCTTACGCATTTAAAAAGCTTTTTATTCTCGAGCTAATCATCATTTTCATTACATATTAATTTTTTATAAACTTTACGATAATGGGATTTATTTAGAAAGCCAGTTAGAAACAGAATAACTTAAAAGACTATCTAAACCAGATTATTTCTAATTGTCTATTAAATTAATAATATCATTATAAAAATTTTCACTTTCTTTCTTAGCAATTGCAACTATAGAATTAATTTTTGCTCTTTGATTATCAAATCGACTATTTCATCTTTTTTCTAATTCTTCATTTTCAGATTTTAGTTGAACAATTCTTCGCTCATATTCCTTCATAAGTTCAACATATTTTATTCATTGAGCTTCAGAATTAGTTAATGATTTTCTTATACTCTAATATAATATTTTCATTATCTTGTATGATATTTCTATCTTCAAATGTTCTTAATCTTTTTCGTTGACTATTTTCTGATATAAATTTATATAGTAAAGTACCAGTAACAACAATTTGATTATAATACTTTTTACAAATTGAATAATTTTTTAAGGAATTGCATAATAAAGATAATTCAGGAAGATACTTAGCAAATATATTTATTTAGTCTGCTGCTATCTTCGCTCATGTATTCCTTCACTTTTAGTTCTTCTTGAATTTACATAATACTAAGCTTTCTGAATATTTAGCAAAAAACCCTTCAAATATACATGGTAATTATTTAGCAGTCATCATTTTAAAGGTTAATTTTAAGAAATTTTAAGTTAATATTATGCTTTATATTCTTAAGTAACCCTTTGCAGATGAAAACAGATTATAAAAACATATATTTGAAAGAGTATATTTATATATTTATTATAAATGTATTATAATAATTTTTTTTGCTGTTTGGATTAGTGAAAGTATTATAATTATTTAAATTACAGCTAATTTTATAATTCTTAAATCCTAATAAATTGCGACTGAATGCGATTAACAATATTTTATAATAAAATTACTATAAAATATTGTGACTGAATATGACTGAAAAATTATTAATGGTCTATAAATTATGAAATTAGTTATAATAACCAATTAATTTTAGAAATTTGACTGCAGATTATTTTAGATTTAGTTTCAATTTTTGGTAAAATCCCAAATTGAATTAAAAATACCATCAATTATGTTAATTTTATTAAAAGATTCAAATTATAAATCAAAATATATTTTCTCAACTGATGGATTTCTTAATATTATTTAATGTATTTTTAGTTTGTTTATGTGTTTGTTTTTGTGATTGATGTGAAGAAATATTACTTTTAATTATTGGTATAGTTGTGTTAATATCAATACTATTTTCATTATTATATTGCTTACTTGTTTTTAGTAATCCCACAAAAATTTAAAGACCTCTATAAAGTTGGTACAGATATTATTTTACCATTTTTTGAGTTATTTTATAAACTAATTCATTTAGAAACTAATCAACCTTTTTTTTAATAAGTTCCTATAATACCTATTATTAAAAATTATGTAATAAATAATCATTTTAAAAATTTAAAAGAAAAAAAACTCATTTAAGAAATTTAATACCTTCATATCATATGTATTAAACATTTTCTTTCTTTCTTGATTTCTACAAAATGGATTAATAACACAACCCCAATTTTTATATATGGGTTGTGATCTAAGAAAATCAAGTTCTGAGAAATTTTTGACTAAAATTAATATCTTATTACATTTTAATTTAAATGTAATAAAAATTAAAATGCAATTAAACTCTCAATTTTATTAAAAAATTCTCAGAACTTGATTTTCTTAGATCACAACCCATATATTATAAACTTTATTAACAGTTTCTATGCTAATGTATAATCTTTCTATAGTTTTCTTTTCTTTTATATATAACATATCATTTCAAATCCTTACTTAAATTTTTCATTTCTAATAAAATTATATATTAAATTAGATTAAGAAGTAAATATATAAATATAAAATTAAAAATATACTCACAATTTATTAAAAAAAAGAAACTTTTAAACCTTTATAAATTTAGTCTTAGCAAACATAATTCAGTAAAAATTGTATAAAATTTGTAAAATTTATTCTTAATTTATAAAATTTAGAAAAAAAGTATCAAAGAATTTATGGTAAAGCTTACAAGATATAGCTTATATTTTATAATATAATATCAATATTTTATAGTTTCTAAATAATTTATTATAGAAAAAATTTCAATATAAGTATACTTTCATAAAATCAGATGATACGTTTTAGTAAAAATTAAGAAATCACGAATTTTTTGCCACTAATCTAATTTTGAAAACTGCAGTAATTAAATTAAAATGATTTTTATCTTTATATAATTTTCAATTTTTATAAGTATGCTATTATAAAAACATTATCTTACATCATATATTACTGTTTTAAAAGAAAAAGCAAATAAATTAATTATTATACATTATTTTATTATTGTAAAAATAAAATAATAAATATAAAATGATTAGTTTATTCTCATTAATATCTTGCAAAAAAATTTGAAGAATAATATACTGAAGATAAGAAAAAAAAATTTTTTTTACTGGAAAAATATGAAGAAGAATATAATTTTAAAATAGAAATTTCTTCATTTTTTACTTCTTTATTAAAGATATTTTTAAATAATTTTTAATTATTTTTTTAAAAATATTTAAATACGATAAATGATTATTTAACTTTCTTTTTAAGAATCTAATATTGATACTTTAACAGAAATCCAATTTTAATAAAAAGAAAAAAACTAAAATTACAGATTATTCTTGTCAAATTTCTTTTTTAAATAAAAAAAATTTAATGAAAAAATTTGGTTTTAAATTCTATTATAAAAAATGGATGGTCATTTAGATGGATTGATAATAAATCAAGTCAAAAAATAATTAATTTTGCAAATTCTGGATTAAAATTATCTAATTAAAAGTATTGCCAGTTAATTTTAATGATAAATTCAGAAATTATTAAAAGTAATTTATTGATACTGCACAAAATGATTTATTTGAAGTAACTATATATTTTGATAGATGAAAAAATATTAAAAAAATAAAAGATTATAGGTTCAGTTTTAATTACTTCTAATGAATAAGTATTAGTATAGGGAGGAGAAAATGCAAGTGAAAATAGGTTAAGATGAGAAGGAATTGAAAAATTTTTATTGGACTTTTGGATGAATAGATCTAAATAATAAATATAATGCTATAATTACTGATTTGCTTCTCAAAATCAAGCTATAAGATTAATACTAATTTTTATATTAATTTTTATATTAATTTAAATTTTATTTTTTAATTTATAGAAAACGTTTAACTTTAAAATGACAAAAAATTTTTTTGGTTCATGTTTTGCCCATTAAACCAATTTAATTATTAGAGAAATTTTCAAAGAATCTTCTAATTTGATAAATGCGACTGAAAAGCTATTCAAATTATTATATATTTTAATAAATCAATTTATTTTATGGCAAAATTGCATAATGAACAAATAATTAAGAATAAATTTTGCTTTAAAGATAATAATAATAATATTATTTAAATATAAAGTATTTATAATAAATTTTTTTAGATACTTATTTCGAAATTTACTCCTAGTGAATTTGAATTTTATAATAAATATATAAATGAGTTAGAGGATGATGAAATTTATCATTCTGATAAAGAAACTGAAAGAGGAAATGATAAAAATTTATCATTTGATATTTGTAAAATTATTAATAATAAAAATTGGAAAAGCTATTACATCCTTTTTTTGAGGCATTAAAAAAATTACAAACTGAAAACTAAGGTGATGTAAAAAAAAGGCGACTTCAAATTATTGCATAATTATGTAGTCTTAAGTATCAAGAACGATGAACAATGATGATGAAGACAACATTCAATACAAGCGATAAAATTCTCGAAGATGATGACAAATTAATGATTAAAATAGTCTTTCGAAACTATGAGGATTTGATGAGGTAATCGTTCGAATCGAACGATTAAATTCAATTCAAGAACGATGAATAAGTATCATTCTATTTGTACAATTGTTAATAAAGAATATAGCTTAGAGACAATGATTCAGTTAAAATTTCATTCTAACGATTATTTTTTAATTTCTCTTAATTTCAATGTTTTTTTGAATTTTACAATGCTTTTTTAGAGATTCGCTAATTCTAACGTGTTTTACTAGATTATAAACATAGTCGGAAATTCAGTAACCATTAGCTTAATAATGTCTTAATCCCTGAAAGGTTCTTCTGGATTATACTAAAAGATTTGAAAAAGTGAATCCACTTATTCTTCTGGCAAGATAAAAAGACGGAACAACAAGTATAATTTAAATATACTGAATAATTTTAAGGCTCTAATTAATTGCCAATTTTATGAATTACTTCAAAATATGGAACAAGTTAATCACTTTGATCATATGTGTAATGTTGTATCAGTTAAAATTCTAATTCCTTGGTGGAATGTTTGGTAAAGTCAAAATAAAAAGTAATTAGTTCAGATTAATGATTTAAAAATAACAGTAGATGTTAATTTGGCATTTAGCTTAATGAGGGATCCAGGACAGAAATTTTTCACCAGTTTTAAACATTCGCTACTTCTATATGCACTATAATACATATATATCATACTTCGTTAATTTGTATCAATATGTTTCATCAGAATGTTATGTAAGCATTTGTTCTTTTTATTAACTTGAACAATTACAAGATTAAGAATAAATCATTGTAACAATTTGTCACATTATAAGCAAAGGATTTCTTTCCATATATATCAATTTGTATGCAAGTTATTTTAAATAATTAAAGAATGTGGAGATAAAAATCATCGAGAATTAAAAAATTATTTCAAGAAAAAGGAAAGACATGAGAATCGTGATAATGTGTGTATAGTTAAATGTAAGAAATGTTGTTTTGTATAGCCAGCATTCTTTTAGTCTCCACCTCTTCTACCCCTTGATTTTGATAAAAATTCAATTTCAAAGAAAAGCGCCTTTTACTGAAATCTACGGTTAGTAATGATTCAGATAAGACCATAAACTCCGTTCCAATAAGATTTATTTCACTGAAATGTGAAATCGTTGGTGACATCATGACAAATGTTCGTATATTATTAATTTCTACGAGAATTTTATCATTTGGTCTGATTGCAGACACACCGAATGCATTTAATACATCCTCACTGATATAGGTAACTGGAGAACCTGTATCTAAGAGGAAGTGTACAACCTTGATCTTTTTGTTGATTTTTATCGTCGTTGCACAAAAAAGCCGAAAGTTGACCCCGTACATAATTCCATTAATATCATCATCAAATTTTTTTGAGGAGTCCGAAAGATGATCTACTCCAAGTCTTTCTGATATTCCTTCGCGAAGGTCTTTTCCACAAACGTCCGTTAAAAGAATATCAAAATTCTTTGGTTCATAAGTATTATCAATATCAATCATCTTTTTACGAGTGCGACAAAATAAGAAACACGAGGAAGCAAGAATATAATTTGGGAAAATGTTTGTGACTCAGGTACAAACGCGTTATATATATAAACATATGGGACGGATCATATGATTTACTATATCTCGTGACTTGATTTTACTCCATATGTACTCTGTATATAAATTTTCGGCAGTACGACATTTTGTGCATCAAAAGCTGTCCGAAAGTAAAAAAATATTATCCCTCCAGGCTCCGATTGGTGATGTGAGAGCGTTTTATGATTGGGATAGATCGATTATGTTCAAATTTTCTTATCTCTTACACGTCTTTTTTGATCAAATATTTTATTTAATTTTTAAGGAATAGTAAACGAAGGGAACTGGGCTGGGCCTAAATTACTACTTTATTTCGAGTCATACAACTATAGATTTATTTGTATTTACGCTTTTAAAAAAATATTTTCATATTTCAAGTGACTATTTGATAAAAATACCAAGACATGAATATTTACAAACTAAAGTTTATTCTATTTTTTGAATCTCACATTTGATGCAAGTTGAGAGATTCCTAGCTTATGGTTAGTTACTTCTATACGCAGTTCTTTATGTTTTCAGGTCAAAAAGAAAGTAAAGGTAAGCGGAAGTTTATGTTTCAATGTATGTTTATTAAGGACAACTAAACAGCACAGCATTTATTGCCTGAATCGTCCCCGCTCCATATGATCAGATTTTAAGTTTTCGATATCGTTACAATAAATACAAAAGGGATAAATATTATCTAATCTTATTATCCAGGGAACATTTTCTTCATCTAAAGCGAAATCCATTATTTCTATTTCCGAAATTCATCAAGGACTTATTTTCCAGGAGCCATTTTGGACACATGAAATATTGGCCGGATGGCATATTGGCTATGAGACAAAGGCAATTTAGCCAATGGACAAATTGGTCGAGCTGCAAGAAAACAACAAACAGAACAATTATACTATTAATCATTGCAACAATACTGTATTCAATACTTGCTACGATTAAATTAATACGATTATGAATAATATTATAAATATGTAACAACTATTTTTCATAAAGTGTAGTTATAAATTATAAAATTAATTTTGTAATAAAATTAATAAGGTTCTGATGCATTGCATTGTTTAACCTTTATTTTCTTTCGTACCTTTATCATTTGTTTTCATAATCTTTTACCCGTCACTCTCTACCATTTCAACATTATCACTTTCTTCGTAACTCTATTACTCTTTTTATCATCATGCTTTTCATCATCAATAGTTAAATCTTCATCAATTATATTTGGACTTTGGATAAAATTGAGATAATGCTACGATTATTAATAATATATCCGCTCTATTATTTTCTGGGAATTGTGCCCTAAATTTATTAGCTTATTTTAATTTATAAACATATAGTTAGTTTTAATAGATCAATCTCTCCCTCTCTCTCTCCCATCTCATGACTGACCATATATTATCGTATTTGGATCATACGATTTTGCGGTTTCTTGCTGTGGTGCTATGGGAACAAAAAAAAAATTTTAAAAAAAATGTACACACGTTCTCCGGTGATGGTGATGATATGGAAATAGACCCAGAATATAATTGACAGATTTACAATTGAAGAATCAATCTCACCCACAAATTTAAAAGGATAAAGACAGTTTAGATCATCTTCGTTCTAGTTAATAATTTATTCGTATGTTTTTCTGCAGCATATTTCTTGTACTTTTTCACCAAATCAATATAATTATCACAATCTAATATTTGGCCAAATCATACGAGGCCCGTACATCAAATCCTCACGACATCTTTTAATAACCACAATGACGGACATGCCAATGATATTTCGATATCTCAATCAAATGATTTAAATTCAAATCATGTTCTCTCGAATCTCATTGATAATTAATGATGGTACTAATTGATCTCAGAACAGCCTTTGGTAAAATACTTACGTGTCGGTGTGTTGAGTATTACCTAACCTGGTGATTCTGATATTCTTTCTATTGTTTTTAAAAAAAAGTGGTTTCATTTCAGATATTTTTTTAAATTTTTTTTAATTCATTAATAGTATAATAACGATAAAACAAGCTAAGTAAGCTTAAAGTTGTTCCGTATTGATCATGAGTTAATGAATGAATTAATAAATTTATCATTATTCGCAATGAATAAAAGCATATATATATATATATACCAATTTTTTTCAATTTTCCTTCCCGTCAATTTTTTTTATAATAATATGATTTATACAAATTTATTATAACCGAAGGGTATTATCTAATCGAAAATGGCAAATGAACTTAACAAACAGGTTGGTGAGAATTTATTTTTTATCCTAAACAATAGAAAATGAATGGATTTACTTATCTTCGATATTATAAGTTACGTGCAGTTGTTGTGAGTATAGTATGTATCTAGCATCGTTTTATCATTTTATTAATTACTTTAATCCATGCTAGATCAGAGAATGTTTAATACAATTACATTGAAACTCAAAAAGAGGTTTACCAAAAAAAATTTCAGGGAGTTTTGGCGGGCGATTCTATGTCTGTAAAAAAGTTTGAGCTACCGTATAAGTAAATGGCCTGAGCTTCGCATCACGTGAAAACAAGAAACAAAAAATTTTTTATGACGGACGTAAAGAAAGAAATACTTTTTTTGAAGTCCATGCTTTATCATTTCTTGAAGAAGAGTTAAAATTATTTAAAAGAAATGCTTTGTTCTCATCTTTTTAGACGCTTATGTATGCCATGACACCATAGAAGTCAGGTGAAAATTCCATCATTGATATCGATAGACTTTTCTTCTCAAACATTTTAACGACAAACATTGTTGGTCTTACTTCTTGTGTAAAATATGACTTGTACTCAAAAGGTTGCTAAATTGTATTTTAGGAAATTTTATTACTTTTGGTGAACAATATCAAAAACTAATCAATCTAGTACACTCTGTGAGGGATTCAATAAAATCTCATAAGAAGTAGACTGGAAGACTTTGAAGAAGAACTCTACATTTTCGATAATACAGTCATTTGGAGTAGAGGAAATACCTTGTATAAACCTTAGACAAGTTTATTCGTTTGTTTAATGTAACAAAAAGGTATCACTCCTACCTTGAACAATGTTCAGAAACTTATCGTAAAAACAATTGCAAACAGAAAGACAATATGCTTCTTGAAAATTGCGCCAAAGTATTCTGCTTAGATGGTCAACATTTCTTGATAAGAGTCCCTCTAATATACGTCATACTTGGGCGATTCGTTTGATTCAACGTGTTTTTTTTATCGATAATCGGAAAATCAAAAACCATTAGCCTGTATTGATTCATTTCTTATTCCCCAATATGATTCTTGCGTAAGCTCTTCCTGATGAATCGAGCAATAACATGTTAAGAACTAGCCAGACGATGGACAAGTATAGATTCTAAAAAAAATAAAAAAATTCGGCTCCGCAATTCATACATGCCACATATGTAATACATCCAAAATGCGTACAATAGTTAGAAATTGGACAAATTATATTAATTCTTTATTATAATAAACATCGATATAATATTACAGGAATTCAAAAAAAAACATCACGATATACCGATATTTTAAAATAAATAATAAATATTTTTTTCTATTATGATAAAAATGATACTATAAATTTTGTGCATATATTTGGAGGGAACCGAATATATTTAAGGGCATTATTCTAATCGAATCGTTTTAAATTTAATTTTTTATTCATATTTGCTTTTTAATATCTATGTGGAAACTCAAAATGTAATAAAATAATGATCGGTCCGAGTCTATCAGATGATTAATATTTACTGTATATTGAAATCCCGCATGAAGAAGCCTACAAAAGAAAACGGTGCATGATCTTATTGTAACTTCCAATAAAGAAATTAAGTAATTACGATTAGAAAAATTTAATCAATCTTAATTTTATTTATTTACTCATTGAATTGTATTCTACTTTAAATTATTACAAAGAAAATTTTAAAGCTTCATTTCATTTGAATTATAATAAGCAATAAGCAATATTTGAAAAAAAAATGAATCGAATCATAATTTTAGTCTGTGTTTTCGCATCAATCATCAAATCAACTCCATTGGAATTGTTAAAACGTCAAGATTCTTCCATCGACTTTAAAAATGCGATAGCTACTATGCAATAAACATGTAAACAGAACAGACTGATGCTGATCTTATTGTTACGAAAAAATTTTTGAAGCTTTAAAGAGATTAAATTATCATTTACTTCAAAAGCAAATTATGCGACATTGAATTTTTTTAAATTCATATTTAAAAAAAGGTCAAAGCGAAAAATAAATTAGGTCATGTTGTGACATTTAACCCCAACTTCTGATTTATAGGGAGAAATTCCTCGATTCCTCTCCTCCCGAGATTAGTTTTCCCAAATATTAAACGTTAACATTGTTATTGACCCGTCAGTGTCGTAATTAAAAAACCAGAGATCCGAATTAAACCAACCCATTGGGTCAGAGTCACACTTTTTCTCAACCTGGTGAAATCCCGTATTAGGTTGGAAATCAATAATTTTGTTGAATGCAATGAAATTACAAAATATATTTTTTTTTTAAAAAAAAAAATGCCTTTGATCTATCATTCAATCAAAGATTTCAGG